>CM062099.1:9536607-9731571 GCA_031163375.1 Conogethes punctiferalis
TGTCTCACTACTGTATACTAAAGGAAATATTGTCGCACCGCCATCTTTCACATAGATTTCATTTTTCATTTCACACCGGAACGTGTAACCTTAGGGATTTTTATCGGCCCAACTTGACTACTTAAGCCCTCGACTTACGTAACGCTAGTTCACGTGCTAGACGACAGTTGGCGTGATTAGCAAATTTAATCTTAACCTTTCTTATATTTTGTGAATATCAATTTAAATATACTATATTATACATTTCAAATTTAATAGGTAAATGATTTATTCAGGGATCAATGTTTGAATCGAGACAAAGAAAAATCAATATAAATTAATAGAACTGATGCTAGAAGCAGTCACTTGCGATTCTTTTAACTTATTAGTTGAATGGAAAGGATTTAGATGGCGCTCTTTGATAGAGTAATTAATACAACTGAGGTCTGTTTATAATACGTAATTTTGGTTACGCCCACGTGTGGGAACATCGAATGTAAGAGTGGGGATATAGGGAAGACTATATAAGGGGAAGTTCAGGAATATTCAGGAAGGGAGCGAGGCGCGATTTTTATTAATAAGGGAGGGAGCGGGGTGCGAATTAACTTAGTGCTAGATTCAGTTTGAGAAAAGTTTCCAATTAATAAATACTTTGTTTTGGAATTTTACTAAATTGTAGAGTCAGTGAAGTGCGATCAAGGAATTAGGCCTGAAACTACCGTTTCAGGTCCCAAGTAAGCCAATTAGGGCCACAGACTATTTATTTAGTTTGTGATTAGGACTGCTAGGAAATAGGGCTTATAAGTTATTTGATATTTTGTAGCATTATATATATTATATTGTATATATTTACACACACTACATACCACACTTTATGTTTAGTTAGGGATTTATTAGGTACACTTTACATAAAAGGTAATTACTCTAGATTTTAATATTTTGCTCGTAATTATTCATATGACCATATGGAGTCATTTCAGTCCAGATAGGTGATTAAACTTGATGCGTTTTATTATAGGGCTCCCATTTTGGAAAACTCGTGTGGAACTGCCTGGCTCACTATCTCCGTAAAAAGAGGTAGATGCCGTTTAGGGGGAATTTCTTATAAATACCTGCTTAAACACTTTTGGTCAGCCATTCTAGTGTGTAGTACGGTTGAATATTATTTTCTCAGAGATTTTATTATTTAACTTTGTATTGCCGACTAAATGGTAAAACAGGCTCCGACCTCTCCTTCGGGACTTGGTTAGAGCAATCTTACGAGTGGTCCTAACTCATATCATGTATTTTGGGCACAAACATAATACATGGTATTGGTGAAATTGTCCTCTTGTGTTTATTAAATTATTATGATCCTCGCTGGATTGATTTATTTAAATTAACTTTTAACCGAATTAAAGTCTAGAATACAAGGTTTTAAGGTATAAATAAACATTTAAAAGGTGTTGTTTCATTTCACACTGCACAAAAATCTTAATTATTTTACACGTAGTTGCCTAAATTGATTGCACCGTAAATAAATACAAAGTTACTTAACTCTAACGATTCTATTATGAAATAAACTATATTATGATCTTTAATTTAGGACAAGACATACCTAAGTCTTCTCCTAAACATATTTATAATAACTCTAAACGATTCTATTATGAAATGAATTATATTATGATCTTTAACTAAAGACAAAACGTGAGTTTTCTCCTAAACATAATTTTAACTACACTTTAGTTGCCTTGTTTGACAGCAATGGTAACATCTTTTACTACAAGCTTGCCTGTTCCTATCTTGGACTGGTCTATAAACGAACTTTTTAGGGACTAGACGAAAGTCTTTCCTACCTACAACCTACCTACCTCCTGAGTTTACCTAGCTTAATTGCTCTGGTATTAAACAAATCATACAAACTATTGCAGCTATTATCCAATACTGCAAGCTACATCCAATTTGACAGTTCATGTTTTGTGAATTATGTCATGGTGGCGTATATACGGCCTACCTATCATTACAAATTATGGCGGTGTCCCCTGCTTATGCAACCACCATTATGCCATTAGGGACCAATTATCATACTAGTATTCTTGGTGTAGTGTCTCAGTGCTGAGCTGTTCCGTTGAACACCTTCATACACTAACGTATGTCGTTGGGAGGACCAGTGATGACCCTGCCTGTTTCATTGCATCGGTTACTAACTTATGTATGAACCTTATTCGCTAAATTTTACCATGTGTCAGCTCTTTACCGCTACCCTGGTACCACAACACAACAAAGGTATTCCGTGTCTGCAAGACCGTGGTATACTTCATACAACATGTTGTTACTGTCTCACTACTGTATACTAAAGGAAATATTGTCGCACCGCCATCTTTCACATAGATTTCATTTTTCATTTCACACCGGAACGTGTAACCTTAGGGATTTTTATCGGCCCAACTTGACTACTTAAGCCCTCGACTTACGTAACGCTAGTTCACGTGCTAGACGACAGTTGGCGTGATTAGCAAATTTAATCTTAACCTTTCTTATATTTTGTGAATATCAATTTAAATATACTATATTATACATTTCAAATTTAATAGGTAAATGATTTATTCAGGGATCAATGTTGAATCGAGACAAAGAAAAATCAATATAAATTAATAGAACTGATGCTAGAAGCAGTCACTTGCGATTCTTTTAACTTATTAGTTGAATGGAAAGGATTTAGATGGCGCTCTTTGATAGAGTAATTAATACAACTGAGGTCTGTTTATAATACGTAATTTTGGTTACGCCCACGTGTGGGAACATCGAATGTAAGAGTGGGGATATAGGGAAGACTATATAAGGGAAGTTCAGGAATATTCAGGAAGGGAGCGAGGCGCGATTTTTATTAATAAGGGAGGGAGCGGGGTGCGAATTAACTTAGTGCTAGATTCAGTTTTGAGAAAAGTTTCCAAATTAATAAATACTTTGTTTGGAATTTTTACTAAATTGTAGAGTCAGTGAAGTGCGATCAAGGAATTAGGCCTGAAACTACCGTTTCAGGTCCCAAGTAAGCCAATTAGGGCCACAGACTATTTATTTAGTTTGTGATTAGGACTGCTAGGAAATAGGGCTTATAAGTTATTTGATATTTTGTAGCATATATATATTATATTGTATATATTTACACACACTACATACCACACTTTATGTTTAGTTAGGGATTTATTAGGTACACTTTACATAAAAGGTAATTACTCTAGATTTTAATATTTTGCTCGTAATTATTCATATGACCATATGGAGTCATTTCAGTCCAGATAGGTGATTAAACTTGATGCGTTTTATTATAGGGCTCCCATTTTGGAAAACTCGTGTGGAACTGCCTGGCTCACTATCTCCGTAAAAAGAGGTAGATGCCGTTTAGGGGGAATTTCTTATAAATACCTGCTTAAACACTTTTGGTCAGCCATTCTAGTGTGTAGTACGGTTGAATATTATTTTCTCAGAGATTTTATTATTTAACTTTGTATTGCCGACTAAATGGTAAAACAGGCTCCGACCTCTCCTTCGGGACTTGGTTAGAGCAATCTTACGAGTGGTCCTAACTCATATCATGTATTTTGGGCACAAACATAATACATGGTATTGGTGAAATTGTCCTCTTGTGTTTATTAAATTATTATGATCCTCGCTGGATTGATTTATTTAAATTAACTTTTAACCGAATTAAAGTCTAGAATACAAGGTTTTAAGGTATAAATAAACATTTAAAAGGTGTTGTTTCATTTCACACTGCACAAAAATCTTAAATTATTTTTACACGTAGTTGCCTAAATTGATTGCACCGTAAATAAATACAAAGTTACTTAACTCTAAACGATTCTATTATGAAATAAACTATATTATGATCTTTAATTTAGGACAAGACATACCTAAGTCTTCTCCTAAACATATTTATAATAACTCTAAACGATTCTATTATGAAATGAATTATATTATGATCTTTAACTAAAGACAAGACGTGAGTTTTCTCCTAAACATAATTTTAACTACACTTTAGTTGCCTTGTTTGACAGCAATGGTAACATCTTTTACTACAAGCTTGCCTGTTCCTATCTTGGACTGGTCTATAAACGAACTTTTTAGGGACTAGACGAAAGTCTTTCCTACCTACAACCTACCTACCTCCTGAGTTTACCTAGCTTAATTGCTCTGGTATTAAACAAATCATACAAACTATTGCAGCTATTATCCAATACTGCAAGCTACATCCAATTTGACAGTTCATGTTTTGTGAATTATGTCATGGTGGCGTATATACGGCCTACCTATCATTACAAATTATGGCGGTGTCCCTGCTTATGCAACCACCATTATGCCATTAGGGACCAATTATCATACTAGTATTCTTGGTGTAGTGTCTCAGTGCTGAGCTGTTCCGTTGAACACCTTCATACACTAACGTATGTCGTTGGGAGGACCAGTGATGACCCTGCCTGTTTCATTGCATCGGTTACTAACTTATGTATGAACCTTATTCGCTAAATTTTACCATGTGTCAGCTCTTTACCGCTACCCTGGTACCACAACACAACAAAGGTATTCCGTGTCTGCAAGACCGTGGTATACTTCATACAACATGTTGTTACTGTCTCACTACTGTATACTAAAGGAAATATTGTCGCACCGCCATCTTTCACATAGATTTCATTTTTCATTTCACACCGGAACGTGTAACCTTAGGGATTTTTATCGGCCCAACTTGACTACTTAAGCCCTCGACTTACGTAACGCTAGTTCACGTGCTAGACGACAGTTGGCGTGATTAGCAAATTTAATCTTAACCTTTCCTATATTTTGTGAATATCAATTTAAATATACTATATTATACATTTCAAATTTAATAGGTAAATGATTTATTCAGGGATCAATGTTTGAATCGAGACAAAGAAAAATCAATATAAATTAATAGAACTGATGCTAGAAGCAGTCACTTGCGATTCTTTTAACTTATTAGTTGAATGGAAAGGATTTAGATGGCGCTCTTTGATAGAGTAATTAATACAACTGAGGTCTGTTTATAATACGTAATTTTGGTTACGCCCACGTGTGGGAACATCGAATGTAAGAGTGGGGATATAGGGAAGACTATATAAGGGGAAGTTCAGGAATATTCAGGAAGGGAGCGAGGCGCGATTTTTATTAATAAGGGAGGGAGCGGGGTGCGAATTAACTTAGTGCTAGATTCAGTTTTGAGAAAAGTTTCCAAATTAATAAATACTTTGTTTTGGAATTTTACTAAATTGTAGAGTCAGTGAAGTGCGATCAAGGAATTAGGCCTGAAACTACCGTTTCAGGTCCCAAGTAAGCCAATTAGGGCCACAGACTATTTATTTAGTTTGTGATTAGGACTGCTAGGAAATAGGGCTTATAAGTTATTTGATATTTTGTAGCATTATATATATTATATTGTATATATTTACACACACTACATACCACACTTTATGTTTAGTTAGGGATTTATTAGGTACACTTTACATAAAAGGTAATTACTCTAGATTTTAATATTTTGCTCGTAATTATTCATATGACCATATGGAGTCATTTCAGTCCAGATAGGTGATTAAACTTGATGCGTTTTATTATAGGGCTCCCATTTTGGAAAACTCGTGTGGAACTGCCTGGCTCACTATCTCCGTAAAAAGAGGTAGATGCCGTTTAGGGGGAATTTCTTATAAATACCTGCTTAAACACTTTTGGTCAGCCATTCTAGTGTGTAGTACGGTTGAATATTATTTTCTCAGAGATTTTATTATTTAACTTTGTATTGCCGACTAAATGGTAAAACAGGCTCCGACCTCTCCTTCGGGACTTGGTTAGAGCAATCTTACGAGTGGTCCTAACTCATATCATGTATTTTGGGCACAAACATAATACATGGTATTGGTGAAATTGTCCTCTTGTGTTTATTAAATTATTATGATCCTCGCTGGATTGATTTATTTAAATTAACTTTTAACCGAATTAAAGTCTAGAATACAAGGTTTTAAGGTATAAATAAACATTTAAAAGGTGTTGTTTCATTTCACACTGCACAAAAATCTTAAATTATTTTTACACGTAGTTGCCTAAATTGATTGCACCGTAAATAAATACAAAGTTACTTAACTCTAAACGATTCTATTATGAAATAAACTATATTATGATCTTTAATTTAGGACAAGACATACCTAAGTCTTCTCCTAAACATATTTATAATAACTCTAAACGATTCTATTATGAAATAAATTATATTATGATCTTTAACTAAAGACAAAACGTGAGTTTTCTCCTAAACATAATTTTAACTACACTTTAGTTGCCTTGTTTGACAGCAATGGTAACATCTTTTACTACAAGCTTGCCTGTTCCTATCTTGGACTGGTCTATAAACGAACTTTTTAGGGACTAGACGAAAGTCTTTCCTACCTACAACCTACCTACCTCCTGAGTTTACCTAGCTTAATTGCTCTGGTATTAAACAAATCATACAAACTATTGCAGCTATTATCCAATACTGCAAGCTACATCCAATTTGACAGTTCATGTTTTGTGAATTATGTCATGGTGGCGTATATACGGCCTACCTATCATTACAAATTATGGCGGTGTCCCTGCTTATGCAACCACCATTATGCCATTAGGGACCAATTATCATACTAGTATTCTTGGTGTAGTGTCTCAGTGCTGAGCTGTTCCGTTGAACACCTTCATACACTAACGTATGTCGTTGGGAGGACCAGTGATGACCCTGCCTGTTTCATTGCATCGGTTACTAACTTATGTATGAACCTTATTCGCTAAATTTTACCATGTGTCAGCTCTTTACCGCTACCCTGGTACCACAACACAACAAAGGTATTCCGTGTCTGCAAGACCGTGGTATACTTCATACAACATGTTGTTAGATTGGATGTTATTCTATCTAACTTATACAACTTATTTGGATTTGGTGCTGGGTAAACTCCATCCCAATATATCCTACCTACATTAGCCGTTGAGGCTCAATCACAATCCTGGTCACGGCACCATTTGTAACGAACCCCCCCTCTATGAATGAAAATATTAATGTAGAGAAGTAACGAAATATAAAATAAGGGATGTTGGGTTTTCCATTTTCATTCCAATTTAATATTTTCATACTTCTCTACATTAATATTTTCATTCATAGAGGGGGGGTTCGTTACAAATGGTGCCGTGACCAGGATTATGAGGTTTTACAAAGACTGAGTGATGGTTAAGCGATCTGGGGGCGTGAGGTTAGTTTATAGAAATGTTTGATTATCAGTTTTAATGTAATAAAATTTTAATACAATTTTTTTTAAATAGTTTGATATGGATAGAATTAACAAAGATTGGAAAGCATAGGGGGCGAGAAGTTGTTTCTTAGTTATTTTATTAATTTACATATTGCATAATTAAATTAAACATTTAATTCAAATCTTATTTAAAGTATTATCGTAATTAATTTTGATTCATAATTAAACATTTAGCTTCAACTTAGATTTTCGATTTTGTGTTTTGTTTTACTGTTTTTTATTTTATTGTGTGTTGTATTTTTTTTTGTGTGCCATTTCAGTATTCCTCTCACTGCGGCCAAGACACCTTTCGCCTAACCACGGTCAGGCTTACATCACTCGCTCGAAGCCTCGCGATAAGTACCTACCGCTCGGCGTACCGACCTCGGTACCCATTACAGAGGGCCGCTCACGCCCGCCGCACCGTTCCCGCGCTTTTTCGCCGGAACGAGACGTAAATTTTATTGTGCAGTGGATTAGTTTTGTGGATGGGATTTGTTCTTGTTTTTTTACATGATTATTTGCTAAAATTATTATTGACGCGTTTTAGGACATTTTCAAGGTTATCATTTAATAAACGAAAATTCAGAGAAGAATAAAATACTTACATACTCGTTTACATTTAGACAAGGAAGTAACACATTAAAACTCAAACATATTTGTTATAAAGAAACATTAATTTTCTTCTACATTTATATTATTTACTATAAAAAGGTAAAATTTGATTGTTTTTGTTTGTTTGCATTCTATTGAAGGCCTGTAAAGTTGAGCCTATTGGCACCGAAACTACTTGATAAGGCTTTAAAACTTATTTCACTGTTTGGAAGCTAGATACATTATCACCGGTGGACTTAAGCTATATTATATTTACATCGCATGCGCTGCGAAAGCTATTGATAATAGAACAAAATAATGTACTACGATATTGCAGAACATATACCTACCTTCTTATCTGCTAATCATATCGCGTGAATATGCCTATCTGTTATTTAACTATCTATATATGCGATATTTCTCGTAGCAATAATCTTAAATAAAAATAGTATTAAAACATTCAACCCTAGCGCGTTTCGTGCAAAACGCACTCGTGCGTAACGCGCAAGGTGGGCAACACAATATTGACTCTTTGTTCGCGTACTTAAGGTTGATTTCTTCTCGCTGCCAAATGCAGACATTATTATTAAGAGCTTGTAGGTATTTATAGCGTAGGCATTTTTAAATTTGTAAGAAAGTGATGCATCTGTTACGTAGTAACTATTTATTAATCTGTGCCACGGTCACATGAGCCTGTGTGATCGGCAGTGAGAAAATCCCAAATCCAGTGCACATTGCACCACGTGCACTATCCTTACCTTCCTTTCCCAAATTCCTTCTGATATCTTAGGTCTCATGGTATCAGATATCCCTCTTTATCTATTTATATATATATTTCAGAGTAGGTATGGCTAGGGCTAGGGCGATAGGAAGATAGGATTAGCTAGGTTTATTTAGATTATTGTAGGTAGGTACTGGTATTTTTTTTTATTAAATCATAGTTTATAGGTTAGCGTAGACAGAAGTTAGGTTACCTAGGTTCCATCTAGTAAGTCTAGAATAAACTTTTAATGTTGGTAAGCGTGTATAGAAATACAATAGGTAGGATTGGTTTTAACTTTTAATCTTTACGCGGTCTTTGCGGTAATACTTTATAAGGTAAGTATTTATAAGGTGTTGTATTTCTTGTGTCATAGAAATCATATTCTAAATAGCGGCCCGTAAACAAAACTCTTTATCAGAGGTTGTTTAAATATTTGACTCCTAAGAATAACAATCGAAATAACACTTGGTCAACGTTTCTTAAATTTATGGCCTGAGAACGGATCTCGGGTCTAGGGTACGATTTCATAGAGTAGTTTAAGAGGTTCAATTTCATAATGATTGTTATTGTTAAAACTGTAACGTCAAGAGTTCGTTTGTTATGAATTGTGAGTAACTCAATGATGGCTTTTGTTAAAACGCAACGCGAGTGTTTAGCTTTTGAGTGTTGTGTTTAATGACTTAAGCTATGGGAATGTTATGGTTAAATTGTTTTGCTGCGTTTAACTTATGGTAATTTTGAGCGGGTCCCTTTTATTAATATAGCTTCAATAACAAATATTTTAATAACAAATCAGTAAATTCCATTCATCATCATCATTAGCGGGGTGCGGTCCACTGCTGGACATTGGCCTATTCTAAGAAATTTATTAAATAATTTATCTATCGTCATCATCATCAGCCCGCATTGGTCCACTGCTGGACATAGGCCATTTATCCATAGGACAAAATAATTCGTTATTTTATTGAACAAACTACTTACTTTTATAACATTGTTAATAATAAATGCTAGAAATACCTACGAGTAGGTATGCCGAATATTTTTTTCAAATAAAATTACAGATAAATACTTATTAAACAACGTAAGTTATATGTGTTTGAGACATCACTTGCATACGTAATTAATACGATTATTAGCTTAATTAAAACAGAATGCCATTTTAGTTTTACACAATTTAGACCACAAATTTGTGATAAGATTAGTTAAATTTAAGATTAGGTACTAAAATTGATTAAGAGGTGATAAAAATAACTTAAAAATTTTCTTTTTTAAGTTAATTGTACTTTGCAAGCTATTGAATCTTTACTAGCAACCCACTCAGCTTCGCCCGGGTGAATATTTTGATTTTTTTTTTCTTATTGGGACCTTATACCCTTATATGGATAGATATATGTACATAGATAGATGGATTGCTCACGCGAAACAACGATAATTTATTTTACTAATTAATTGGCATTATAAAACTTGTAGTTGATGTGAGGTTGTTTGGCGCATGTTATGCATGGCATGAGGTTAATATTATTAATAAAGTTACAATTTACGTAGTTATTGTAGTCTGGAATTTAGTGGGGGCGATAGTCCGTATTATGTATATAAAGTGTGATAGGCTTGACTAGGTAACATAACAAGTCAAATAAAAAAAAAAATAAGCCAACAACTTACACGTATGTTGGATTTACTGTTATAATCAATATTTAATTAAATGTGTCACAATTTTCAGTAATAATCTTAATACCAAATTAAACATAAAAATCACTAAATTACGCAACATCAACTCTGGAAATTAATAAATTAATTGAATTTTGCATTCTAATATAAATCACTTTGTTTTATACTATGAACTTATTCTAATACTATAGGGGGCGGCGCGGACGACGGACTGTCCGTGACGCGCTTTTTAGTCTGTGATGCAGTTAAACGCGGTGACGCACGCGGCGCGCGGGGGTCTGTCGCGGATGTTTCACGGACTCAACGTACATCTTCGATCATTTTGTCGGCAAAGCTGTAGGGAGTTAGGGACCTGGATGCTCTTTTTGAATGTCCCGGACGCGGACTCTGTCGCGCAGGGGGTCTGTCGTCTGCGCAGCTCCTTAAGCTGAGAATTTTCTATAATAATTATAATGATTCTATTGACTTAATTATTTGTGTCCTATTTGCATGCCATGGTTTTGGTGACAAGTGATAATATTGATAACGCTGTAAGATCTTATGTACCACTTTTCTTGCAACATTTTTTTCACACTTTTTTTGACTGGCTCGATGGCTCATTTGTTAGGGACCTCTGCCCTCTGAGCCAGGTGTCGTGGGTTCGATTCCCGCACAGTACAAACATTTGTGTTCATGAACATGTCTGTTTGTATTGGTCTGAGTGTTTTCTATGTATAATAAGTATTTATTTACAAAAAAAAATTATCTAAGTAAGTTTGTCAGTTGTCTAGTACCCATAGTACAAGCTTTGGCTTAGTTTGGGGCTAGGTGGCGATGTGTGGCCCAGCGTGGCATGTCTTGGGTTATTTATTTAACTATCTTAAAAAAAAATCTACTTACAAATCGTAAAAGCTGGAACTAATACTTCTCCTGTACGCAGTATTATACTATTTACAATACAATTTTGCAATACTCTACATAGTAGCGAAATCCGAGCAATACCTGTCAGTATTATGAGGAGTTACCCCTCCCGTCTTTTAGCTTTATATGGGACCCCCATAAGGCCTCGCCCGCTATGTGGCGAGACCTTAGGGGTAATATTCCGTATTAACCTACATTGCACTGTTTACTTTCGGCAGAGGTCCTTTCAAAGAACACTTTTGACCTCCTTAAAAATATGTACACTGTTATGTTCAGAATATCTTATAACTTGATGGCACTTTACTTTGATGAATAATAATAAAAAAATAACATTAATTGTAAAGGTTCCAAGAAAAACACGAATCACGAAAAGTTGATCTACCAACGTTTCAGAACGTATTACGTAAATTTCTTCTGAGAAGACATGAGACGGTATTAAGCAGGTATACTCAGATCAAATATGTATACTTATGTGAGCACATAATCTATTCAAATAGATCTAGATATACACGAGATGAAAGCGACCCGTCATCTTTTCGCTCTCAGCCGCCCTCGCCTGCCCGGGGTGCATCCTGCTGAACAACAGACGAGGCTCTGGCAACAGACTGGTGGCGGTATAACCATCTCGATTGAATGCGTAGCGAAATGACACTGGTCGATGACGGGCAGCAGCGTCACCGGAGCGAGAAGTTAAGCCCTGCGATATCCAACCCGCCTGCCCTGCTTGGCGACTATGGGTAAGACGAAAAGCTAAAGGAGCCTATGTCCAGCAGTGGACTGCGCTAACCTGATGATGATGGAGACAATTAAAAGGATGAAAATTGGACATCCTGCGACTAAATTACAGAAATACACAAGGTGAGTTGCAAAATGATATCAACACCGTATGCATCAAACTCATCTGTGTGCATCAGTAGATAAAGAAAGAAAAAACGTTTATTAGAGGCTCGCGTTTAGAGGATATTACGCTCAGAAAATAATATTTCTTTCAAATTAAACGACAACGTCTCGAGAAGGCTATTGAAATATTATTTTTACTTAGAATTACACTGATAACTGTAAATACTTATTTTTGGAAGTTTCTACGAAAATCTCTACAAATAAAAAACGTTCAAGGAATATGTAAGTAATAAGTATAAAATCAAACTTCAAGCTACAAAAGAGGGAGAGACGGGGTCAATTTTACGGCAATATTCTACCTCCTGGCTCCTAGTACTTTTTAAGAAGTTTCCTAATAACTGAAATGAGTTACTTGACTTTCCACGTGGCTATGTTTTCCTGGTAATTGTTATGACATAAAAGTTCACTTTTTTATTAATTTATAGCAAAATGGTCCCTCGGGTCCTGGTAAAAGTGTCATCATCATCATCATCATCAGCCTATTATAGCAATCCGCTGCTGGACATAGGTCTGTACAGTCGTTAGCCGCTTAGGAGAAACACCTGGAGGCTTTACCCACAATCGCCACTCTGGGCAGGCGGTTTGGCGATCACAGGACGTAGCTCCTCGCTCCGGTGACGCTGCTGCCCGTCATCGGCCTGTAATATTTAGCTACGCCTTCAATCGTGATGGTTGTACCAATTGGTTGCCAGAGCCTCGTCCGTTATTCAGCAGGACGCACCACGGGCAGGTGAGGAAGGCTTGGGGGGAAAGATAATGGCTCGATCCTTTACATCCCATACTCAGTCAAATGCTGCATTGTTGCTATCGGGAATTTGTGGATATTTATTTAATTGAAGTCAGTATTGCCAACGTGCTTTGAAGACTTTGTACTTAGTTTACTTACTTGTGTCTATGTTATTATGAAGTAAGGTTACACGTGTTTGAGAGACAGTTTCGATTCTGATTGATAACTCGTTACTATGTGTATAATAGGTAGGTATATGTTTGAACCGTTGTGATAGTCAACACGAGTATGTAATATTATAAGGCAATTTATTGTTATATTAACAAATCATTTGTGTGAACTTTATATTGATAACCAGCGACCCGCCCCGGCTTCGCAGGGGTGCAATTGCAATATTATATGCACATATTACTTATTCACATAAATTTTCCTCTTGAATCCCTCTATCTACTAAAAAAACCGCATCAATATCCATTGCGTATTTTTAAAAATATAAGTAGGTATACTACATACCTAGGGACCGACAAAAAACAAAAAAAATAAGTAAATAGAGGGATTCAAGACAAAGGTTTATGTGTATAATATTATGCATATAGTATTGCGAACCCGGGCGTGTCCCTAGTTAGAGAATAAATTTACCACGTCGACTATACATTTGATAAATGGCTCTCATTGCATTTCGTTAGAAGGGCCGTCAGACCTTCAGGATTCACAGGTGTAGTCACGACATTTGTAGGCAGTGATTGATGTAGTTTTTGTATGAATATTTATGTACAGACGGCCACTCATCAACTGTCCTTATCTGATAAGTGGATCCCATCATATAGTTGCATAATATTGGGCATAATATATTTGCAATGCATCATGTAAGGGGGCGACCCATCATCTTTTTGCTCCAAGCCACCCTCACCTGCCCGAGGTGCATCCAGCCGAATAACAAACGAGGCTCTGGCAACCGACTGGCGGTATAACCATCACGATTGAAAGCGTAGCTTAAATAAATATCCTAGGCCGATGACGGGCAGCAGCGTCACCGGAGCGTGAAGCTACGCCCTGCGATCGCCAACCCGCCTGCCCAGGGTGGCGATTATGGGTATAGCCTCCAGATGTTTGCCCAAAGTGGCGAACAACTGGAGAAGCCTATGTCTAGCAGTGGATTGTGATAGGCTGATGATGATGATGATGAAATTGCAGTACATTACAAGTTAAACAAACAAAAGCTGATTGTGAACTTACCGACTATGGACATAAGGATCTGATTGTGTTTGCTGCCCGTTTTCTCGGGAGCAGAAACTTTGTACATTTTATTCACCATCTTGAGATACTTGAATAACCACTTAATTAAGTTTTTAACAAGTTCCAACTTAATTTGGAAAATGTGTCAGATTTCCCACACGCAAACAGATTATAAAATACTTGTTCCACTTAAAATGGAGGAGGACTTGTTTTAAAGTTGCAACCTTTTCACTGTTTTTAAAATATTTTTATAATTGAAATTTTAGTTTTGGAAACTAATTATGCCAATATTTAAACACGATACATGGAGCCTAAGCTCACATGGTATTAAAATGTGTAAATCTTATTTTAAAGTAATTTTTTTAGTCAAATTTTAGTTTAACAAAAAATAACACTTCAACTTTTTATTTACAAATAAAAGATTACTTGTTAATTAAAGTACGTAATACACATTATATAAATCGAAGTAAAATCACACTTTGAAGTTTTTAATCACAGACAAAATACATTAAAATACGTATTTATTATTTTTATTTTCGGCCAGTACGGTTATTTTTATTCAGTCACTGAAATTTTGTTTCTGCCAAAATTTTTATTTTTAATTACAGATTAAAAATACTACAGCTATTATATTTTTAAAAACATCAATTAAAGAGGTTTGTTAACAGTTTTTTTGGCGCGATCCGCGAATTATTTCAGTTTGCAAACATGGCGTCCGCTCCGTTCCGTACAACGTCGCTTGCGCACTGGGAGAGACTATTTCATGGCGCATCTTTATATTGTCATTGATTAGATTGATTAGATGACAAATAGATATATTATAGATCTTCATTTCAAACAAATCAATAGATATAGAACTGGGTCATTATATAGTGATTTGTTCAGCAATTTGGGAGATTTTGTCGCTACGAGCGATCTTACCCAGGCGACCTTGGGGTAAAGATAATTAAGAATTGGTAACAATTGAACACTATTTTACTTTCAATTATAAACTCTCTTCAAAACATTTTTACACTTACTCTACTTGAACCTGGTTGTCAGGAAGAGACCCCTAATATTTTCTTTTATAATAGAAAGAGAAGTCCAACTCGCTGTGACAACGGGTAAGTAACTGGTCAGTTACCTGTCAGTTGCCACCGCCATGCCGGTCCAACCCTAACCCCCCACGAGCTCCGGAAGCCCTACTCACCTGCAGAAACACGACCCGGAGGTCATTTGGCTGCGGTATTCTATAGGGTGGAGGACCGTGCCCGGACGAGCGGCTCACATCGAGCGAAGATTCGCTATGCTCTACCTCTCTTAAAGCTAGCTAAACACCACAGGCCCATGACGGGTAGCAGCGTCACCGGAGCGAGGAGCTACGCCCTGCGATCGCCAACCCGCCTGCCCAGCGTGGCGATTAGGGGTAAAGCCTCCAGATTTTGCCCGGTGGCGGACAGTTGGAGAGGCCTATGACCTGCAGTGAACTTTTACGGGCTGATGATGGTGATGATTAGACTTCTTTACATAGAGATGTAAAGATCATCAGCTATCATCACTGCATAGTATAATACAAAGTCGCTTCTGTTTCCTGTCTGTCCCTATGTATGCTTATATCTTCAAAACTACACAACGGATTTTGATGCGGTTTATTTAATAGATACAGGGGTTCAAGAGGAAGGTTTATGTGTACGAGTATTATGTCTTGGCCTTTTGGAAGTGGCCAACTAATGGTAACCAAATCATTAAACGATAAACGTTTAGCGATTTGGTCACCCACGTTTGACCATATCGTAAAAAAGGGTCACAAGTCTAACCTAACCTAACCTACTGTGTCAGATCTGTGATGAAGAGTGCTTTTTTGGTTGCCCTTTTCCCCCCGCTTTAAAAATTACATGAATTTTATAAAAATCTCATTGTTTCACCCAAATTTCTGATATGCTAACAATATGCTATTCCTATGCTAAAAGATAAAATAATATGCTAAACAGGAAGAAAATATACCAAATTTAGCACTAAATATGCTAATATGGGAATACTGGCGCTTACAGCGCCTCTACCGGTAGTCAATGAAACAATTCCACGATATAATCGATTGAGTTTGATCGTTTCATGAAATAGCAGTGCGTCTAGCTAGCTTATCATTGATCTGGCCTGGGCACATCATGATATGGCCAATGGACAGTGAACATTTCATGAAATGGGCAATTCTACGATGTGGCCACGACATATATATGCGTATAGTTTTGTGTCTTGGGTTATTTATTTATAGTTTTGCACCCGTGCAAAGCCGAGCTGGCTCGCTAGTTCAAAATATGAGATTTGATCAAATCAAGCAGTAAGGGGAATTCCTTTATACTTATCACCATTGTCCGAATATGACACCACAGTCACGATTGTATTAACAAAAACTGTACGTAGATTTAATGAATTACCATGAACTTATATGCCTGATGGGGTTTCCCCTTAGAACATTGTGATGATTTTCCTTAACTTCCCTTTGATCATCAGTCTCTCCTTAGTATTAAACACTGTTTCCAATAGGGGAGATGAGCATGGGCAAATTTCCATGTTATTTGATGGTTGCCAGAAAGAACCATTAAAATAACACTTAATTGAGAAATCACAACAAAATTGTTTTGTAAATTGAGAGCGCGATAGGCCTTCAAAGTTCATCGGGAAAGTCAATTTCAAAAGTGTAAAATTAATCAAAAAATATTATAACACTGTTTAAGGTACATTAATTAAAACATATTTTGATATGGAACCCATAACATAAACGCACTATTTATTATAGCCATCGAACAAGCTTCTTAAACGAGGCATACAAAACACTACGCAATACGAAGTCGTGACGTCACGCCTTCGTATCAGTTTGCATGAAGCGTTTTTGGGCGAGTTCATATTTGTGATTTTGAAATTGTGATAGCTCGGGGACTTTTCATACAAGCGAAATAATTCTTTCACCAATGTTTCTATAATTGGGTGATGCATCAATATTAATCCAAAACAAAAATTAGTCATCATGCCTATTACAAACACAAATTCAACCAGAAACTCAAGAGAGAGATGTCAAAGTACTAATGGGCGGGAACTCGATGATAGCTGTCAGTATCACCGTAACGTCAAACGTCAACTGTCAACGATAGTGCGGCGACTCCTGAACGTGGCGAATAGTGCTGTACGTGGCGATTGATTATCCTCCGGAGAGGACTAAGGGACTTATGATAGAAACATTAGTTCATTAGTCCTCTCCGGAGGATGTCTAGAAGGAGCTTAAATGGTTGCCTATGCCATGCTGGGCTAGGCGATAGCTCTGGCTATACTCATGGCCTCATGGGCGTTACGAGGGACGGGCAGCTGGTTACGGGAAATACGGACTCCGGTAATGAGTTTCATAGTTAAGCTGTTCGCACTGTGAATGTAGAGGCAAAGCGCCTACGCCTGATGGAAAGCGAAAGAGAAGCCCAAGTCGCTATGACAACGGGCAAGTAACCTGTAAGTTGCCACCGCCATGCCGGCCCTGATCCCCCACGAGCTCCGGAAACTGTACTCACCGGCAGGAACACGACCCGGAGGTCATTTGGCTGCGGTATTCTATAGGGTGGAGGTCCTTCCCTGGACGGGCAGCTCAATTCGAGCGAAGAAACGCTATGCTCTACCTCTCTTAAAGTTCCTTATGATTTCGCACGCCCCGTGCCACTATACTTACGGCTGTATTCATAAACGTGCGTCGTGCGAACGCACAGGTACCCAAAAACCTATAGGATTTATAGGACACCTGTGCGTTCGCACAACGCATAGTAACGTATGTTAATATGGTCGAGAGTGTCCCAGGGCGCTCCCGTTCACATGTTTTGCCCCACCCCCCTAAAGCATATAATTACATTGTTATTATAGTAAGGGGACTTGCTTATACAATAAGTCACCGATTCATAAATCAAATGGAGGATGCTTATTAAAGTTTCGTAATCTGACGCCCGTCAATACACTTTGTACATATTAACTGGAAATTTGTAAGTCACCTACATTTGCAGTGAATCTTTAAACTTGCGTTCTCAGTAGAATTTCTAGTCGATAATTTTCGATAGTATAGGGATGTAAGAGAGCGGCCTATCATCTTTTCGCTCCAAGCCAACCTCACCTGCCCGTGGTGCATCCTGCCGAATAACAAACGAGGCGCTGGCAACCGATTGGTGGCGGTATAACCATCACAATTGAAGTCGTAGCTAAATACCACAGACCTATTATAATGAATAATGTTTAATTGTATTATAACAGTAACTAGTTTGTGAGACGAGTGTGTTATGAAACCAATAAATTTTATTTTATTTTATTTATTTTATTTTTATGACGGGCAGCAGCGTCACCGGAGCGAGAAGCTACGCCCAGCGATCGTCAACCCGCCTGCCCAGCGTGGCGATTATGGGTAAAGCCTCCAGATGCTTGCTCTAAGTGGTGAACAGCTGGAGAGGCCTATGTCCAGCAGTAGACTGCTATAGGATGATGATGATGATGATTTACCCCTCTCTTCAATAACATTGAGTTCCTCTATCTGAAGGTAGTCTAAAAGAGATCGCTATTTATAGACAGGCTCGATGGCTCATTTGGTAGTGCCCTCTGCCTTCTGAGCCAAGGGTTGTGGGTTCGATCCCCGCACAGTACAAACATTTGTGTGCATGAACATGTCTGTTTGTATTAGTCTGGGTGTTTACTATCTATAGGATGTATTTAAATACAAAAAAAAAAAAATGTATCTAAGTAAGTTTATCAATTATCTCGTACCCATAGTACAAGCTTTGGCTTAGTTGGGGCTTGATGGCGATGTGTGGCCCAGAGTGGCATGTCTTGGGTTATTTATTTATTACCGACTAGCTGTGCCAGCGGCGTCGCTCGCGTGGATATCGGGTTTCAAAAATAACGGACTTCCATATAATACCCATCTATACCTTGTGCCTAAGTTTTAAGTTAGACCTCTAGCAATACATTGGTGAAAACCGCATTCAATTCTATGCAGTAGTTTTCGCGTAATGCGCGTTCAAACATACAGGTTTAAATTTCTCGCGTTTTCCCAACACTTCCCGTCACTGCTCCGCTCCTATTGATTGTAGCGTGATGAAAAGTATCCTATAACCTGCCCAGGAGTATGAAGAATAATTGTACCAAGTTTCGTCAAAATCTGTTCAGTAGTTTTTTTTTCTATAACGAACATACAGACAGACAGACAGACAGACAGACAGACAAAAATTTTACTGATTGCATTTTTGGTATCAGTATCGATCACTTATCACCCCCTGATAGTTATTATGAAAAAATATTTTATGTACAGAATTGACCTCTCTACAGATTTATTATAAGTATAGATAGATAGGATTTAAGTTTGTAACGTGATTTCCTGTAATGTTTGTGTTCTGTGCAATAAAAACAAGTATTATCTACGAGATGGTATAACAATGTTTTGCTCTTTCACAAACTGTTTCTTTTCCTAATCATTAGGCATTTAAACAGGATGCAACAGAAAATAATCATGATTCTAAAAATAACACCAATTCGACAAGTGTCAAGGTATACAACTGATACCGCATATATTGATACCTTGTCTGACCTTGGTCTTAGTAAATGCAGGTATTATAAAGTTCAGAAGTACTTTCGAATTAAGTGGTTCACGTATGTCACCGTAAAATTATATATGTCACCGTAAAATTGTAAATACCGTTAGATTATGATCTATCTCGCGAGATTGTAAACTGTCGAAATATTGTGAACTGTAAAATAATACTTACATTTTAACTATTATTCGGTCACAGACAGTAATCGATCGATGTGAAATTCATAAATTAAAATCTGTCACGCGTTAAATTTTCAACAGTTCCACTTTGATCGACCAAAATCTACCGAAAAATAATAGTTAATGATAGTTAAAATGTAATAATTATGTTACAGTTCACAATATTTCGACAGATTACAATCTCGCAAGATGGATTATAATTTAACGGTATTTACAATTTCACGGTGACATATATACCGTTAGATCACAATTTATCTCAGGAGATAGTAAACCGTTGAAAAATTGTGAACCGTACTGAACGCCGGTGTTAATATATGTGTCGCAGGCAAATTCTATAATTCGCTCGTATACAAACGGCGTCGGCAGTTTGCAAAGATAAATACGTGTTATAAAATGCCGAAGGCAAATTGTCATCGCTTCAACGTTGACTTGGTTTGTGTATTAGGGTGACCATGATAATAGAAATTAAACAGGGTTTTTAATCATTTTATGTAGGTATTTAAGTTTAATAATAGAATATTAATAATTATTGACTACGAAAATAAATTCGTCGATTAAATAAACATGAAATTGAAACCGAAACCAAAACAAACCTGCACTAAATGGCACCGTGTGAGAACATATTCTCCATTATCTTAGGATACTTACACATACATAGTAAAGTGACCAAGAATTACCTATTAATTAAACAAGACATTCAGTGGTAATAACAAAAATAAATTCAACAATGTTTCTTTGTTTCACTTATTCTGCTAAGCTTAAACAAGCATAAAACCATCAGCGAAACAATTGATTTACAAAAATCAAAATACAAAGCATTTTATTGCAATTTTTAGTTCCACTTTACCAGTTTCCATGGAAACCCTAGCGTTTTTACGTGGTGGATAACCTCGAATTTTTTTGTTTTTTTTTCACGGTGTTTTCGGAGCCCCCTTTGTGATTAGTTTAATTTCAATAGTTTCCTATAATACTTAAAATCTATTTGAAACCGCCGATATTAGACATATTTTTAATATTTCTTTTCTTCCACACTTTCACTGTTGACCGCCATATTGGTTTTGGCGACTAGTAGCGCCACGCGCGGTTCAATTTGGTACTAATTCGAACGATATGCCGAGGCAACTTGTAATCGGCTGTAATATCGTAGCTCGGCATATTTGAAAATGAACGACATCTTACATACGGCGTACGGCATTTTATATAACGAATTTGTCTTTGTAAACTGCCGACGCCGTTTGTATACGGGCGAATTATAGAATTTGCCTGCGACATATGCACTTGCACATATAAATAAAATAATTAATGAGTGGGGCGCGTCATTTAAGAAGACGAACTCTACCTATTAAGAATTCGGATACAAGTAGGTAGACAATAAATCAATGTAGGTATTAAATCTTAATAAATCTATTTACGTTCAGTGTTTCACGATATTGCATAATGATGTTTCCTCAAGGAAAACGTAAGGGGCTTAACCGGAGCTGTTGTGGTATCTTAACAAAGTGAACCAAAGTTGCGAGAGTTAAGCATAACTTGAAGTGGTTTGTAGCAAAACACTGGAAGCAGGTACTTCTTTAGTCTTTTTTTTTTAATTTATTTTATTCATAAGATATACACGCTATTACAATTTGGATATCTGCCAAACTGTTGTAACAGTTTGTCGGCAGCAGCTCTCGTGGTTCTTATGCATGTACCTATACTTACATTTTAAACTTACTCGTACAATAATAATATCTTAACTACCTATCCAATAACAAAAGAATACAGATGCTTTAAAGTTCTGAGTTAATGCGTCCCTATCTCCAAGCAATATGGAGGTGTTAGAAAAGGTGACAATCTGCAATCAAGCCAGTTTATAGTGCTTATACTAATACAAATACCTATGTCTATTGTGGCGTTATGTTATTTAGTACTTAACCTATGACCTACTTATATCAACTAAAACATAGTATTCTATAAAACAAAATCAATCGTATTTTTTTTATGATTGTCACGAGCGGGGTTCGAACCCATGACCCAAGTCTCAAGCCACTCATTACATATACGGTCGATAGAATGCACTGTTATTATGGAGCAGCAGATTTCAGTAGTTTGTTTTGGCAAAATACCTATTTATAGCTGATCCGGCGGAATTCGTATTGCCTTAGTATTCGTATCCCCACTAAGCGTAAACGCCGTTCAATAGGGGATATTACTGCAATGTTTTACCACCAGAGTGCAGCACTAACGTAAACAGTAAACAGTACTTTGACAGGTGGTTCAAAAAAAAAAAAAAAAAAAATATTACCTATATCTATGTACATATATGCCCCAACCGACAACACGACACCATCCTCCCCCCTCCCGCGCCGCATACCTTGTAAGCCGCAGATGTGCCAGGTTGCGCGGGAGGGTTTCCTGAATAAGGAGTATTAGTACCCGGGGCAGAAGAGCCCCGGAGATGATGCCCGGGTAGAGATCAGAAGGATCGAGACCCGCACCCGAGAGCCGCAATTAGCGGCACGAGGAAGAACCAGAGAGAGAGGTGGTTCAATGCGTGATTAAAATTGATTAAATTCTACTATAATTGAGTTTAAAATTGAGAAGAGTGTAGTAATCTAAAATAGTGCATCAGTGTTGCGTATTTGGATGTAGGAATGTAGGGAACCATTCATTCCCAAAAGACCAAAAATATCGAAAATTATGGGAAGCAGCAACTCCGTTGGAAAGATTTTCGAGCTATAAATCATTCCAAAATATGTTCAGCACATTTTAAATCACAGGATTTTATTCAAATTGGAAAGTTTACTGGTGAGAGTCTCATTTATCGCATAAAGTTCAAATTTTATCACGTAAAACAACTAAATATGATGTTATTCTGAACATAACCTAAAATCTTCTTACCATTTTCAGGAATAAGTAATACCAGGCGCATTTTAAAAAAAGGAATAGTGCCTACTATTTTTCCATGGATCAAAACGGAAGATATTCAGTCCAAACAAAGGCGAGAACGTGCTATAGCGCGTGATGCAAAACGAACATTAAGTTTTGAAAATTGCGACAACTTTGCTTCAACTCCAAAAGTTACTACAGCATTAAGGAATACTTCACCCAATACAGGAGCATTAAATTATGAAGTAGATTGTGTTGAAGAAATTGTAATCCAAAAAAATATTGTGTATATTTCTGAATTGGTGCAAAATGATATTGCTAAAAACTAAAAAGGTATGCATTGCATTCGTTGGAGACTCATTTTTAATTGACTACAATGGCGGTTTGTTTACTGTATGTGCTGGTGGCGCCACCTGTTCCGAGCTTTGCGTAATGTTCCCTATTATCATTATCAATTCATCATCATCATCAGCCTGTCGTAGTCCACTGCTGAACATAGGCCTCTCCAGTTGTTCGCCACTTCAGGCAAACATCTGGACTTCTGGAGGCTTTACCCATAATCGCCACGCTGTGCAGGGGGGTTGGCGATAGTGCCCTTCGGGGGATCTCGCGGTGTTTCGTTGCCGTCCTCCCTGTCTTCTGCGACCCTTGCCGCCTTACCAGAGGAGCCGGTTGACGGCGTGGGATGGCAGTGTATCACTGCGGCGCGGCGGGTCCGATGGCCACGGTTCTCGTGGTCGTCGGATATGGTCCTTTTGGACTGGTCGCCGGGCAACCTGTTTCCCCTCGCAGGAGGGACCAGGGGGCTTGCCTTGACTGGCGAGCCCGAGTGGAGTCAAACCACAATAAAAAACCGCCTGTTATCCCGACTTCGGTCGGGACCAGGGGGCGCGAGCTCAAGTGGAGAAAACCACAATAAAAAACCACCGTGCGGCGGCGGCTGCACGCCCGACGGGGTTCCGCGAGGTCGGCACGGGGGTGACGGCCACGTATTGCACGAACCCCGTCCTTAGAGGAGGGAGACGTCCTTTTCAGGACCGATCCCTAGGCTGCCCCAAGTGGGGGGGCCAGCCCGAGTCTGCACAGCAGACCAGCGCTGACAGCTTCGCGGCGTTATAGTCTAGGACCCGCGTTGCTGTCGCCCAAGGCGCATTAGACGGTGCAAACCAGGGTTTTTTTAGTGGGTATTCTCTGCCGACGCGGAGCGAGTCCCACATAACCCGTCTGCTCCCCCGGGCAGCGGGTATGCGTAAACTGCATTTCTCCCTGGTGAAACAAAAAAAAAAAAGGGGGGTTGGCGATCGCAGGGCGTAGCTTCCGCTCTGGTGGCGCTGCTGCCCGACATCGGTTTGTGGTATTTAATAGGCCTTCCATCGTGATGGTTATACCGCCGCCAGTCGGCGGTCCAGGTGCCAGTGCCTCGTTTGTTATTCAGCGGGATGCACCATGGGCAGGTGAGGGTGACTTGAATCGAAAACATGATAGGTCGCTCCCTTGCATCTCAATTATCAATTGTCCATGTAGTTTCCGGATTTAGAATAGAACCACCCCATATCATCCTGTGGGTGTTGTAGAAGACGGCTAAGGGAATATCGGGAAATGGGCAGCAGCGTTTACCTGGGTACAAATGAGACCTACTTCGGTCGACAACCCGCCTGCGAAGCGTGGTGATTATAGGAATTCCCCCAAACGACAAATGTCATTGGGGGAGGCCTATGTCCTGCAATTACCATTTGAACGCTATAGGCTGATGATGATGATGATGATGTAACTACCTACCCACGTCACAGCGAGTCCCTGTACTTGGCTAGTCTTTTAGATACTACTTAAGAGAGATAGGTAGATATTCTTTATTGCGCACCATACAATTGACTTAAAACTAGGTAGGTAATAACAGACACTTGTTGCACAATTTAGGCGCCCTTATCGCTATAAGCGATCTCTTCCAGACAACCTTAGGGTAGAGGAGAGGTAGGGCATAGCGAATCAGCGCTCGAATTGAACCACCCGTACGGGGAAGGACCTCCATTCTATAGAATACCGCAGCCAAATGAACTCCGGGTCGTGTTTCTGCCCGTGAGTAGGGTTTCCGGAGCTCGTGGGGGGTTAGGGTTGGGCCGGCATGGCGGTGGCAACTGACAGGTAACTGACCTGTTACTTGCCCGTTGTCACAGCGACTTGGGCTTCTCTTTCGCTTTCCATCAGGCGTAGGGCAGCCATTATGTCGAGCTACTATAAAAAAAAATTACTAGACACGTATGCAGTTGCCGACACATCAGAAATATTAATTATTTATAATAATAATAGAGATAACTGTCTAGATATTGTGTCATATCTATATGAAACTGTTAACATTAAGTGACAACCTTTTCATCGTGATAACATTTGACACGCGGCGCGTGTCCGTAGTCTTAAAGCATAATATGACGTTTAATGGCACTAAGGTCTACAGAAGACACCCGCTCTCAAAGTGCACGCACTATTATCATCATTGCATGGCTCGATGGCTCATTTGGTAGTGACCTCTGCCCTCTGAGCCAAGGGTCTGTGTCACAGTACAAATACATTAGTGTTCATGAACATGTCTGTTTGTATTGGTCTGGGTGTTTTCTATGTTTATTAAGTACTAGCTGTGCCCGCGACTTCGTCCGCGTGGAATAGAGTTTCATCCCCTATTTTATCCCCTCGGGGGTAGAATTGTTAAAAATCTTTTCTTAGCGGATGCCTAAGTCATAACATCTACCTGCATGCCAAATTTCAGCCTGATCCGTCCAGTGGTTTGGGCTGTGAGTTGATAGATCACTATGTCAGTCAGTCAGTCACCTTTGAAATTAAAATGTTTAGGTTTATTTTGACCGGCTCGGTGGCTCAATTGGTAGTGACTCCTGCCTTCTGAACCAAGGGTCGTGGGTTCGATTCCCACCCGGGACAAACATTCGTGTGATGAACACTTGTGTTTGTTCCGTGTCTGGGTGTTTATATTTGTATTTAAGTATTTATTTGTAGTACCTTCGTTGTTCTGATACCCATAACACAAGTGCTTACGCTACTTACTTTGGGATCGGAGCAATGTATGTGATGTTGTCTGATATTTATATTTACAAAAAAAAGTGACAAATAGGCCTCTCCAGTTGTTTGTTACTTTGGGAAAACATCAGGAGGCTTAACCATAATCGCCACGCTGGGCAGGCGGGGTGGCGATCGCAGGTCGTAGCTCCTCGCTCCGGTGACGCTGCTGCCCTTTATCGGCCTGTGGCTATTTAGCTACGCCTTCAATCGTGATGGTTACACCGCCACCAGTCGGTTGCCAGAGCCTCGTTTGTAATTAGGCAGAATGGAGAAGGCTTGACGCGGAAAGAAGATGGACCATTACCTTACCTACATCCCACTAACACAATTGTAAGAAAAGGAAGCTACTAAAACCCCGATCCGCATTTGGTTTAATTCTACCTAAATGAATCATCCCGCTGGGCGGATGACCTTAGAAGAACTGCTGGCAGTTGCTGGATGGGGGAAGCCCGGGATAGAGAAATGTGGCGCTATTTAAAGGAGGCCCAAGGCTGTTGATTGATTGATTTGATTGAAATTAATCATCACTAGAATGCTATATTAAAAATGGATACAGCATAATTATCTAAGACCAATGTAAATAGGACGATATTAATATCGTTCTAATTAAAACAACTGATTATATTCAAACGTAGTTATAAACAAATAATTACGAGTAGAAGGCTTATCGCAGAAATTAAGCGTCAGTCATATACGGTACGTATGTACTCCGAATCTCATTACTGAAGTTTCAGACCGTTTCATCACTTTTATATTTTAATCCTTCCCTCTCCTTTCCTTTATATGTATAACTATGCATCATCATTACCATTGAAGTGCATAGATTGCATATTTCCATACTATTACTTAAAATACCTAATTCAGGTCACGCATGTAACGTTCGGCGTAGCCGTAGCTGCTTAGTCAGTAGTTTTATTATAAGTTGAATTGTATTAAGTGATTTTGTTTTACACTCAAGACAGAGCCACCAAACTCTCAAGATGTGTATCATTTACCCTATCACCATAATAACCTAGGAGACGAAGTCAACATATCTTATGGCGACCCTGCCAGTCCAGCCAAATCGCTGAAGATCCGGACCATACTTCATTCCATCTATCATCGTCAATTATGGATCAAAACAAACGAAGAAGCATCCACGACCTAAGTTGCAACAGAGCACTTCACCACAACACCTAACCTGCTGATTGCTGCCAATCTCGCGCGTCCCGCTGCCCAATAAGAAGAAAGAAGAGTGGTGTCCAGGGTGGACCCGGCCCACACTGCAAGAGGTGTCCAGGGATATCCCGGCCCAACTCAAGCAGATGACAATCAAGCAGACGACACCATGTGCCCGCGCCACGCCAGCGCCCCGCCCGCGCCGCCCCTGCTCATCGGACGCCGCGCGCCCCTGCCCCTGCTCACCGCGTGCCATGCCGCCACACGGAATATATCCTTTTTAAATATTAATTGATAAGTACTGTAATTTTTTTTTAATAGTGATGTCATTAATTGAGTTAGATAATATTTATAGAAGTTTGAAAGATATTAGAGATTATCTTATTAAAATTGGCCCAGCTCGTAGACAGTCATCAGATACTGCTCAGCTTAAATATAAGGAGGCCAAAGAGTTGTACTTACGTTTGGAGTATATTTCGTCAAGTATAAGGATAAAGATAGAAAATTCTGAGATAAGTAACGATGCCTGTAAACTAGACAATAATAGGTGCATAGATGGTATTCATAGTTTAAACGAAAGAATTAGGAATTTATTTAACGAATCTGACGATTTAGAATTTGAGGATACTTCCGACAATATGGGTTCCAATAGCTTTGATATAAAAACGGCTTTAGCCTTGTTGCCTATAATGACTGGCCAAGAAAATGTCACAATCCAATTGATTGACAGTATAAAGCTTTACAGCACGATGCTGAATAGCGACGGTGCGAAACAACTTATTGATTTCGTATTGAAAACTAGACTTTCCGCTAGTGCCAAGCTTAGGTTAAAATCTAGTTACGCATCTGTGGACGAGATGATCGCCCAAATGCGTACACATTTATTGCAGAAAAAGTCTGCGGTTGCCCTACAATCGCAGATGTATAGGACAAGTCAAGGTCGTAAAACGATAGAAAAGTACGGGTCAGAGTTAGAACAATTATTTGTCGACCTCACTATAGCCCAAGCCGACGGAGATCACAAAAAATTCGATATACTCCGTCCGCTTAACGAAAAAACAGCTATAAAGCGTTTTGCTAACGGGTTATCTGATCAGCGCCTCAGTACCATCATAGCTTCACGCCAGTTTCAGTCTCTTCCTGAAGCAATACAAACTGCTTTAGATGAGAACTCTTCATCTATCCAAGAGACACCTGTCATGAGCTTCAAGCCTAACCGTGCCTCTGGTAGCCGTCATAGATTCCACCACCAACAAGGTTTTATTGATAATAGGCAATATCGAGGTAATAGGTACCAGAATTCTCAACAAGAGATGAAACCTCGATCGTTTTATAACTCAGGTAGAGGTTATTTTAGAGGTGGTAGACCCCACAGAGGTACCCCTCGAGGTCAATATGGCCCATCCCGCCCTAATGCGCAAGTAGCAAAAGTTGCCCAGGTACAGTCAGGACACATTGTGACCCCGGAGTACCCTAATACTGCGCCAAGTAGCGAGTTTTTTCGTTCCTACAATTAGTGAACATTTCGTCTTTAATTATAACTTAAATAGCGTCGTACATTTAAACATAGGTATAAATGATAATATAGCCTTATTAGTAGATAGTGGCGCAAGTATCTGCGTCGTGAAATACGAGTGGTTAGTTGACCACCCAGAATACATGAATGAATTACGCTATGACGCAATTACAATAAAAGGTGTTAGTGGTAAATTGATATCAGAAGGTTATATCTATTTAGATTTGTTATGCAAAGGTATTAATTTTAGGGAAAAGTTTTACATTTTTAAGAATCTGTCATGTAATGCAGATGGAAATTTAGGTGATAATTTTTTTAGACAATACAAGGCCATAATTAATTACGAATCGAGAACTTTACGTTTATCGAATAGCGCATCAGTAGTTACCTTGGATATAGGACAGAGCAACGACAGGTACACCCATGTGATACCTGCGAGATGCGAAGTAATAAGACACATACCTTGTAGCTTAAAAGGAGACAGAGTAGTCTTAGCACAGGAAATTAGAGAAGGAGTTTTTATAGCTGGAATGATTTCCAAGCCCTTAGATAACTGTATTCCCTTAAGGATTTTGAATACAAAGGATGAGGATTTAGAGACAGATTTTTCCAATATAAAAGTAGAGTCTATTAATAACTTTGAAGTGGCTCATCTAAATAGCGAACAGAAATCAGTTGAAAGAGTTAAGTCTTTATTTAATTTACTAGATTTAAACTATTTAAATAAAGAGGAACGGCTTAGCATTGAACAAATTTGTGCAAAATACGCTGACGTATTTCATTTGCCCGGAGATTCTTTATCAGTCACTAACTTAATGGAACATAATATAGTGTTAAAGGATAATGTGACGCCTGCTTATGTAAAACCCTACAGGGTTCCCCAGGCTTTAAAGAGTGAGATAGATAGACAAGTACAGGAAATGTTAGATAATGATATTATAGAAGAGACAGTTTCCGAGTGGTCCAGTCCAGTTCTTTTAGTACCCAAGAAAGTTGATAAATCTAATGAAAAGAAGTGGAGATTAGTCATTGATTACAGACATTTAAATAATAGAATACAGGATGACAAATTTCCATTACCTAATATAACAGAGATTTTAGATTCCTTATCAAGAAGCATTTATTTTTCAAAATTAGATCTTTCACAATCATATTATCAGTTGTCTTTAAATGAAAATTCACGAAAATATACATCTTTCAGTTTAAATAAAATGTACCAACTTTCTTTGGATAACGAGTCTCGAAAGTATACAACTTTTACCGCAGGAAAACAGTACCAAATGAAACGTTGTCCTATGGGACTTAAGACAAGCGCTAGTGTGTTTTCCAGGCTTATGACCATAGCAATGGCAGGCCTCAATTATCAAAAATGTTTTATTTATTTAGATGATTGCGTAGTTATAGGAAATTCTATGACCGATCATAATAACAACTTAATTAGCGTTCTTAACAGATTGAGAGAAGTAAATCTTAAATTGAATCCTATTAAATGCGAATTCTTACGCAAAGAAATTGTTTATTTGGGACACAAAATTACTCAGAACGGCATATTCCCAGACCCAAGCAAAATTGACTCTATACGTAATTACCCAAGGCCGACATGTGCTGACGAAGTAAAGCGCTTCGTCGCCTTTGCCAACTATTACCGTCGATTTGTATCATGTTTCGCCGATATTGTACACCCGTTGAATCTATTATGTAAAAAAGGCATTCCTTTTATTTGGACAAAAGATTGCGAAACCTCATTTAATAATTTAAAACATGCCCTTATGAACCCTCCAGTACTAGATTACCCAGATTTTTCACAAGAAAATACTTTTCAATTACATACGGACGCATCCAAATTAGGTTTAGGAGCAGTACTTTCGAATAGCAATGGAAAAGTGATAGCATATGCTAGTCGATCTTTGAAACCAGCCGAGACTAGGTACCCAGTAATCGACTTAGAATTACTAGCAATTGTTTGGGCTGTCCGCCATTTCAGGCCTTATTTATATGGTAGAAAGTTTAAAATTTTCTCAGACCATAGGCCCCTTGTTTACTTATTCGGATTAAAAGACCCTTCTAGTCGCTTAACCAAATTCCGCTTATATTTAGAGGAATATGATTTTGTAGTAGAATACGTCCCAGGTCGAAATAACGCAGCTGCAGATGCATTAAGTCGACTCTCGGTGACGTCACAAGATTTAAAAGCTATACACGGACAAGTCGTATCAGTCCTTACCAGAGCTCAGAGCAAACGCTTAAAGCCCCAAGTAGGAGACCAACAGACAGACAACTCTCTATCGGCTAATAGGTCTGATCAACCTACGGCTGTGGAGATACTGAAAAGACCAAGTAATGTAGTAGAGTTACGTTTCTCAGATAATTTCAATGAAAAATGTTTACGTAATACAAACATAGTTTTATCAGACGCTAAATTTTGCACGTTCGCTCCATCGGAGTCGACCATATTTCTTTATTCTCGATCGTTATCGACACCAGAGGAGTTAGCGAGAGATTTAGAAAATTTGTGCTTAAAATTGAATATTAAAGAATTACTTATATCTAAAAATAAATGTAATGAAAAGTACATTAAATTATTGCTGCGCAGCATAAAGAAATGTCATATAGCGTCATTGAAATTTTTAATTATTAAAGACTTGAAAAGAATAACTAATAGAGATGAAATCTTAGTTATCTTAAATGATTTTCATTTGCTCCCTACAAGTGGACATGCAGGCATGACTAGAATGATTAATAATATTAAAAAAGTATTACTTTTGGCCAGGAATGTCAAATGACGTCATTAATTATGTTAAGAAATGTAGAAGTTGCCAAATACAAAAGTTCTCAAACAAAAATATAAGAGAACCGTTGACTATCACGTCAACTGCTAACTCAGCGTTCGAACGGATTAGCTTAGATATAATGGGTCCACTAGATTTAGATAACTATAATAATAAATATATTTTAACAATTCAGTGTGATTTAAGTAAGTTTGTAGAGGATTATCCCCTACCACGAAAGGATAGTGAAACAGTTAGTAGATGTTTAGTAAATAATTTTATATTGCGATACGGTGTACCCAAACAGTTTATTAGTGACAAAGGAACCGAATTTACATCATCTTTAATGTCTGAAGTTTGCAAATTGTTACATATAGAGAAATTACATTCTACTCCTTATCATCACGAAACCTTAGGCGGTATAGAAAATACACATAAGCATTTAGGCGCTTATCTCAGGATTCAATGTGAGAATAACAAAACAGATTGGAGCGATTGGGTTCCGTTCTGGTGCTTTTCATATAATACCAGTGTTCATTCAGAAACGAAATATACGCCATTCGAACTAGTTTTTGGAAAAGTTTGTAATTTACCAAGTAATCTTTCAAATAGTAGTAACATTGATCCATTGTATAATTTAGATGATTACGCATTAGAACTAAAATACCGCTTACAAAAAGCACAGTTAGATGCTAGAGAGAATTTATTGCAATGTAAAAATTTTAGAAAATGTAATTATGATAAGAAATGTAATAATATACTGTACAAGCCAGGAGATTTAATTTTAATTAAAAATCAAACAGGTACTAAATTAGATCCTATCTATAACGGTCCATATAAGGTGATTGAAGATTTATCTCCTAATGTTAAATTGTGTAAAAATAATAAAGAAATTGTATTGCATAAAAATAATACTAAGTTATTTCATAGTTAATTTTATATTGTGTTGTTTTATTGTTTAACGTTTATCAATGTTTATTAAAAAAAAATGTTTTATAAGAATTTATTTTATTAGATTAATTTTGCCAGCCGCTGAATGTTACATGCACAATTTTTTTTTTCATTTTTTTAAGGGGAGGTAGACCGGTACCCTTTACTTTTCGGGGGAGATGAAGTGCATAGATTGCATATTTCCATACTATTACTTAAAATACCTAATTCAGGTCACGCATGTAACGTTCGGCGTAGCCGTAGCTGCTTAGTCAGTAGTTTTATTATAAGTTGAATTGTATTAAGTGATTTTGTTTTACACTCAAGACAGAGCCACCAAACTCTCAAGATGTGTATCATTTACCCTATCACCATAATAACCTAGGAGACGAAGTCAACATATCTTACCATCGTTAGCCTACAAACAATTGTCATTTGGAATGGTTTACTTGCCCGTTGTCACAGCGACTTGGGCTTCTCTTTCGCTTTCCACCAGGCGTAGGGAAGCTACTATAAAAAAAAATTGACTTAGTCACCATGCTTGACAAGTGGGTTGGTGATCACAGGAGGTTTTATTTATACACAGGTAAACGTTGTTGCTCAGACAGGAAAATACTCCAGCAAAATTATTATGAGCAAAATGTTTACCATAACCTATTGATTGCTCAGTTTTTTTTTGCTGTGGCAACACTACGGGTAACAGCTGATTAAAGTTGTCCCGGTTTTAATTTCACAATTTAATATATTTTTTCTGTAAATGGCCAATTAATTGATCACTAAGCAATGTATTAATGTATTATTTAAGTAAGTGAATATAAGTTTTGTGTATTTAGTGCAATTAAAAAGTGATAGTGAGCCTAAAAAGTTTAAAGCGGATGACAGTTCAAATTTGAATTTCGTATGTATTTCAATCATTGTTTTCTCTCTAATTAAGGTAAAATACAACCTTATTTTATTTAATGTTTCTGGTGTTAAATAAAGAATTTATTATTTATTTATTATTATTACTATAACACAAAGGGTTTCCGGAGGTCGTGGGGGGTTTAGGTTAGGGTTGGGCCGGCATGGCTACTGACAGCTAACTGACCAGTTACTTCCCCGTTGTCACAGTGACTTGGACTTCTCTTTCGCTTTCCATCAGGCGTAGGGAAGCCATTATTTCGAGCTACTATAAAAAAAGCAAGTTTTTGGCATTTTCAGACTTCAAAAAGTGTCGCCTCTCATCACACAATTATTGTCCAGCTTTGTTAAACAGTTGTTCACTTGCTACACTAGTAGCCGGCGCAAATAAGACCCTATTTGCTGCAGGCTTAAACACCATGTAAAGTGACGACGAAAACCAATACTCAAAAATATTGGCAATTCTTTGCAATCTTTGCTAAGAAAGCTATCTAGGCTATTTCGATCACATAACTCGAACTGTAAGTACCTATTCATCATTGGCTCGTCTTCCAACTCTATCGGATCATGAGCTGCCCATAAGTTAGATGGATTTGTTTGCTTCAACCAATCCCAATGCAGCTCTCTCACGCATTTACACCAATCAATCACTTTACGCATCGGCGCGTGTCCACGCACGGTAAAATTTTAATGCCGATCTGAACAGAGTAACAATCTCGGTCATAACCGAGAATCTTGGCTATAATATTTGTAGCCGAGAATACCGAGACCGATCTCGGTATTCTCGGCTACAAATCCGACCGAGAATCTTGTCTCGGTTCTCGGCCTATTATAGCCGAGATTCTCGGTTATGACCGAGATCTCGGTCGAGCCTTAGTGTAAATACAACAAAATGTGTAATTATACAGTGTACCTAATTACACAAATTAATGATGGCATAAAGGCAGCTTTTTTCTTTCAATCTTTCTGTCTGCTTTTTTTTGACTGGTCCGCTGGCTCATTTAGTAATAGGTTATCTCTGCATTCGTAAGCAAAGGTCGTGGGTTCGATCGCTTGTACAAACTTGTGTGCATGAACATGTCTGTTTGTATTGATCTGAATGACTGCTATGTATAGTATTAGTACCTAGTACCTATGTATTTATAAAAAAGTATTTAAGTAAGTTTATCAGTTGTCTAGTACCTGTAGTACAAGCTTAGTATTGGACTAGATAACGTTGTGTAGTCAAGCGTGCGTGAGTTATTTAATTCATAATTCTTTTTATTTCCGACCGTCAATGTTTCACTTAATTATCATTAATTTCTTTGAAAGCTGAACGAATTTCTTACAGTAAATTGTGGAAGGAAACTTCAATAAAACACAACATAACAATTAAAAGCTTCTTTAATATACAAATATATTACAAAACATTACAATCTCATACACAGTTTCATTTTAATTCAATTTAAAAAGATACTTAGTGCCTAGATAAACCTAGTTAGGTACACATCTACTTATATCTATCTATCTATACTTATAATAAATATGTAGAGAGGTCAATTCTGTACATGAAATATATTTTCAAAATAACTATCAGGGGGTGATTAGTGATCGATACTGATGCCAAAAATGCAATCAGTAAAATTTTTGTCTGTCGTCTGTATGTTCGTTATAGAAAAAAAAACTACTGGACGGATTTTAACTAAACTTGGTACGATTAGTCTTCATACTCCTGGGGAGGTTATAATATACTTTTCATCACTCTACCTACAATCAATAGGAGCAGAGCAGTGACGGGAAGTGTTGGGAAAACGGGAGAAATTATTATCTGTATATTTGATCGCGGATCACTCGGAAACTACTGCATGGAATTAAATGCGGTTTTCACCAATGTATTGCTAGAGGTCTAACTTAAAATTTAGGTACCATTTTATGGAAGCCCTTTATTTTTGAAACTCGATATCCACGCGTGCGACGCTGCCGGCACAGCTAGTCTTTTAATAAACCGCTGAAAATTCAATTAATATTGGCCTTTTGACAAACGAAGTTCGGGGCTCCAACACAATAGGAATCACTTGAGAAAATTGGCTAGATTCTGGGTATAGATATAAACTTAATTAACGGAAGAGAACGCGACGTTAGCTTCTAAAAGTCCTTCAGTACTAAGTACTTTTCCAGCAATTCCAGTTAGATTTATGGTTATCTTTTTATCGTACTTAGTTTTTCCTGTCATAACTTCATATAACATAACTTTCATTTCCTGTATCAATTAATGCTGTTATTTCATTATTATTTATGGTTACTTTCTTTAAAGGAGCTTTCAATTCTTTTCCTTCCTTATCGATCTCTGCCTTCGCATTTTCGTTTTGAATATTTAACATCTAACATCTCTTTATTAGTACATTCATTTCCCTTGTGTCCAAATTCGTTGCATTTAAAGCATTTAATACTCTTTGTACAAGTCGGGGCTTGATGATGTAAGTCTCCACAGTTAAAACATCGTTTAGCTTTATAATGCTTTGTTGGTGGAGTAGGTACATGAGGTCGAGTCTGAGTCTTCTCTTTAATAGGTACTTTTGTAAATATTGTTCTGAATTATTTAAGGGTTGCTGCTCCGTACAAAATATATTTCTTATATTCGCTGTCTTGGATGCCATCAATTACATATTCCATCAGTGCTGCGTCTTCAATTTTCCCATGCAATGCATATTCTTTCATATGGAGAAAATACTGCTGTAATGTTTCGTCTCTTTTCATTTTTCGCGAACTTAGCTTCTTATGAATCGCGGCACTATTTAGTTTTGATCCAAATTCTTCTTAAAGCTCTTGTTTTAATTTTTTATAGTCTTTTACACCACCAAGAGAACGCAGAAATAGTTTGGCAGTTCCACTAAGTAGTCTTTCCGCGTAAATTAGTTTTTCTATTTTATTCCAGTTCATCAACAGAGCCGTGTCTTCAAATTCATCAAACCACGTTGAAATCGTTACCTCATCACCACTAAATGACGTCATGGACTTCTCCACATCGCTAAACGAGATATAGGGTGCGGTATCACGTGATTCGCGCTCTTCTCCGTCTTTAACGTAACCTGCAAACGTTGCACTCTTTTAAATCAAAGGTAAAAAATCACCTTTTAGCAAACCAAAAGGATCCATGTGCATACTGAAACTACCTTGTCCACACCATGTATATTTATCTGTATTGTCCTCAGGGCTCTTTATCTCCAGGGCTCTTTACCCATCGCGCATCAAACTCATTGGCTATAAACTTCTAGACATAGTATTCACATTGGTTCTCTTGACGTATAATTTTTTATTAGATCTGTTCATACCTATTTATCTATCAGACGGTTGCAAACATAACTATGCAAGGCGATTAACAAATAGTTTATCTACATAATAATAATTGTTTTCTGTTTCTCTTCATTTGTTTTCTGTTTTTTTTTCATTTGTTTTCTGCTCTCCCCGACTGGTGCTACTGAAAATCAGCGTCCTAGTGCTAAACGTACCAGGACAAATGCTGAGTGGCACCATTTTGGCTGCTTGCACACAAATCTAAATTAGTTTTAAGATAAAGGTTATTTGGTAAACAAAAACAAAGGAACATCAATCCGAACAATTTGTGTTTTGACAGCTGGCAGCCATTTTTATCTTTTTTACTTTTTTTTTTCATAATAATTTCACGGCTTGGAATGTCATCTGCCAAATTTGTATTTGTAAACTCTTTTTTTTTCTTCTTATTTAATGTTTTGTTACATTTCTGTTACCTATGTACTAAAATATTGTAATTTTGTATAATAATGTCCTTTAATTTGTGATTTGTGTGCGCCAAATAAACTGATTTTCTTTCTTCTTTCTTTCTTTCTAATATCCTTCTACGGTGGCATTTTAAAATTTATTCTTCAAAATAAAGAAACAATATTCTTTCTTCTTAAGTTGTAAAATCTTAAATTACCTTCTTAGTCTTAGTTCTTAGTAATAACAATCGTGAAAATAAATCTTCATCTCATTTTATATTCCTCCGAAATAAAAATAAAATGACGTCATAATCTACGTCCCGCAGCATTCGGTTCAATGATGACAAAAGTCAAAAGATGACAATGTAGTCGTTAAAGAAGTTCGTTTGTAACAACGTCCCGAAGCACTTATCTTCCATGCCCGAAGCATTCGTGACGCGTTCCATGTCGGTAAAACAGATCACTGTCACATTAACACGCCGATATTTTGCAGATAATTTTCTTCGTAAATATTGTTAATTCTTCCACACTAATACTTCTCAGGATCCTGGAAGAACCCCCAAAATAGTTGTGGGATCGTTGAAGTAAAATGCAGTTAGAAATCAACCACAAAATTATATTATTCTTCGTAACGGCTTACATCGTCTTTTCTTACGTGACACTTCCCATTGACTCTATCAAAGGAGTTGCCAGATCTCATAGTAAAAGTAAATCTAGAATATAACCAAAAATAAACCTTCTCCCACATATAAATAATGTATGTGTATTATAAACTATGAAGACTTTGCACTATGATATAAATAAAAAAAAACATAATTATGTACTTTCTAATGTTAAAAAATCGAAGTACATAGTTGCAGGCAAGAATATGGTTAAGATTATAAAAACAGCCCAACATTTTATTTTTATCAACAAGCGCCATCTGTTCCCTTTATTCGGAACTTACATTCTAACGAGACTTATTTGTAAACGAAAATAACTACTCTACATCTATGCGTTGCAGAAATATATAGCGTTTTGGTTTTACGCACCAACGCCATCTGTTGTCGTTATTCAGAACCTTAATCCTAACAAGGTTCGGTCCTTTGATCGAGCATGGTGCAGTATCATTTTCTATATCCGTTCTCTACAAAGGTAGTGCTGCAGACATGCGGATGAGAGACCCTCTGTCCCATATAGTTTAGAGCCACAGCAGGCTGTCGCATCTTTGAGGTGGTTACACGGGTAAGGGTGGTGAAGTTCTCCTGAACACTCCCGGGGGAACAGTAGAAGCTTCTCCGAAATTCCCGGCGAAATTTACCTGAAAGAAGTAAATTTTGTTAGATAAATCTTCTATACTTATAATAAATCTACGGAGGTCAATTCTGTACTTGAAATATATTTTCAAATTAACTGTCAGGGGGCGATAAGTGATCGATACTGATGCCAAAAATGCAATCAGTAAAATTTTTGTCTGTCTGTCTTTCTGTCTGTCTGTCTGTATGTTCGTTACAGAAAAAAAAGCTAACGAACGGATTTGGACGAAACTTGGTACAATTATTCTTCGTACTCCTGGGCAGGTTATAGTATACTTTTCATCATGCTACGATCAATAGGAGCAGAGCAGTGATGGAAGTGTTAGAAAAACGGGAGAAATTCTTATCTGTATGTTTGATCGCGCAGTACGCGAAAACTACTGTATGGAATTAAATGCGGTTTTCACCAATGTATTGCTAGAAGTCTAACTTAAAATTAAGGTATCATTTTATGGAAGTCCATTATTTTTGAAACCCGATATCCACGCGCGCGATGCCGTTGGCACAGCTAGTAATAAATAAATATCAGACAACATCATAATACGTTGCTTCGATTCCAAAGTAAGGAGCTTAAGCACTTGTGTTATGGATATCAGAACAACGAACACCTAAATACTTAAATACAAATATAAACACCCAGACATGGAACAAACAGAAGTGTTCATCACACGAATGTTCGTCCCGGGTGTAACTGAAAAACCCATACAAACAGACATGTTCGTTAACACAAATGTTTGTAGTATGTGGGGTTCGAATCCAGGACCCTTGGCTCAGAAAGCAGAGGTCACTACCAAATGAGCCATCGGACAGTGCATCGGACCAGTCGATCATCTAAGTCACCGGTAAGCCGGTTTTGTCAATCCGGATTGATCAATTTCTTATGTAATTGATTAACTCCCGGAAAAGAATAAACGGCAGTAGAAATGTATTATTTAACTTATGTATGAGTATTTTAGTAAATTGATTAATTTACGGTGTCTTGCCGTTAAATCATTCGACGAAGGCAAGGTACTAAACGTTGATTGGTTCAATGACTCACGTGGTGTTATCCCTTCAACCAATAAGGGAACAGTGTACTAAGTGACGAGTGATGAGTGCACCGTTAAATAGTAAGTTGAGCAACGATTGCCTCATTTGAGGACGATTTTACTTGTGACAAAATCGTTAATTATAATCATTAAATTACTGCCAGGTACCGTAAGTTGATGAATTAACTATAATCCATTGCGTTAAATAAATAATAGATACATTTCAGTCAGAAAGTTAATCAATTAGGAAATTGATCAACTTACGAGTCTTGGTATTTTCTGGTGACATATATAAGAATAGAATAGAATAGAATAGAATAATTTTTATTTGGTACTTAAAACATATTTGGAAAGTAGGTACAAATGAACACTTAAAACTAGCAAAAATATAGAAAAATAAAATTAAAAATAACACTAATAACAATAGTACCAAAATGGTCTCCGCTCAGCATACGATGGTGACGGCGAAAAGCAACGTCACCACCACTGGTATTCTGCGGAGGCCGGGGAGATAGCGGGCGACAGCCCACAGCAAAACGTACAGGCACAGAGAGTAAAATATCAACGTAAAATGCACTATGGGATAAGGAAGAAATATATTTAATAGATACAATAATTATAATAAATTAATATAGGTAGGTATTATAGGTACTCATATACAGTAACTGTCCATTATTAAATTAGTAGATAAACTATGATAGTGTGAAATTGGGTAGGTATGTATTGATAACACAAGAATTGATAATCTGAAAGTATTTAATAACAATCCGATTACAAAACTCATTCAACCAGAGAGAGAAAAAGTAATAATTGGCGGGAGCTCTATGACAGCTGTCAGTGTCAAACTTCAACTGTCAACGTTAGTGCGGTGACTCTTGAGCGTGGCGAATAGTGCTGTGCCGCAGCTGTTGATTATTCTCCTCTAACAGTATGTAGTTCGATAAATGATTTATGTGGATATTATGTAAGGCAATATTATTTGGGATGATGATATTATAAATTATTATTTATTCCTTTGCAATATCATAAGATGTTCTTTATATTTTAACTTAAATGCACGAATTGTGCGAGAGTTTCGTATAGGTGGGGGAATGTTGTTCCGACATTTTGTTGCCGCATATTTGAAGGTACCACGAAACGCCGCAGTCTTGTATGGGGGACATATCAGGCGATCGGTAACTCGGGACTGACGTTGTGTGAACTGTAACTTATTAAACAGGTATGATGGACTTTGATTCTTAACAACACCAAAGATTAAACTCGCCAGGTGTAATGAACGGCACGAATCCATATTTAATAAACCGTCTCTATTTAAATACGGAGTAATGTGCGCTCTGCGGGGCACCGGATAACAAAATCTTATACAAGAATTTTGAACTCGCTGGATGAGTCTCTTAGTCCGACAGAGCAAACATCCACCAATGACTGAGTCTGCATAATTTAATTTAGATAAAATTAATGATTCGCATAAGAGTATTCTTACCTCTAATGATAAGTATTGCCTAATTTGGTATAAAACTTTTACCCTATAAAAACATTGCTTGACAGTATTAAGAACATGATTCTCAAACCGTAAATCACTGTCCATCGATACTCCCAAATTGTGAGCTTCATTTACCTGTTCAATTTGTATACGTAATAAGAGTATACTCACCGCTCATAAAGTTGTAGATCAGCGGATTGATGGCCGAATTGGCGTAGCAAAGCACGTGGGAGACCAGAGCCAGGAAAGTGACAGCATCAGACTGCTCCATATCCACCGTGTATCTGAGAGAAACAAGTCAAAAATTAATATTCATCGTTCGATTCCAAGTCCTGCAATTCGTTTGTCGAGAAGCTATCATCATCACCAGCCTATTGCAGTCCACTGTTGGACATAGGCCTCTCCAGTTGTTCGCCTCTTAGGGCAAACATCTGGAGGATGACCCCATAATCGCCACGCTGGGCAGGTGGGTTAGCGATTGCAGAGCGTAGCTTCAAGATACTTAACTCTTTAGTGAGGTAGGGCATAGCGAATCTTCGCTCGAATTGAGCTGCCCGTCCGGGGAAGGACCTCCACCCTATGGAATACATCAGCCAAATGATCTCCGGGTCGTGTTTCTGCTGATGAGTAGGGGTTTCCGGAGCTCGTGGGGGGTGAGGGTTAGGCCGGTATGGCAGTGGCAACTGACCAGTTACTTGCCAGTTGTCACAGTGACTTTGGCTTCTCTTTCAGGTTTTCCATCAGGCGTAGGGAAGCCATGATGTCGAGCTACTATAAAAAAAAAAGTGAAACTGGTTTCCTTTACTTGAAAGTTGTCTGGAAGAGATCGCTACAAGCGATGAGACCGCCTAAGTTGTAATATGTTTTGTGCAATAAAGAGCCTAATAGAGATAGCTCCTATATCTATCTTCTTGCTCCGGTGACGCTGCTGCCCGTCATCGATCTGTAGTATTTATTTATCTACACCTTCAATCGTGATGGTTGTACCGCCATTCGTCGGTTGCCAGAGCTTCGTATTTAAGAAACTGGAGACGTCTATGTCCAGCAGAGGAAGCAACAGGATAAAGAAGAAGATGAGTGATACTATATATACGTAGCTATACGAGTATAGTGACATTTTTGCAAAAGATTATAATGTCTAGTAATGAAAAATCTTCTTGTATCTTAAAACTGATTAACCTAATATAAATAACCCTTTGAATCCTAATTTCTTTCACTACTTATCTCCTGTGACTTATCTCCCATTCACATTTTAGTAAAACCCGAAATACTTGATCCGTTTAGGCATTTCTTTTTATATCCTATTCACTACACACTATTCACACAAATGGCAAGGGTTTATAAATAAGAGGATTACCTTTATACCTTTACGGTATGTAAACATACGTATGGCGAACATACTTTTTACAGCAACTACAAAGAGCATTAGCCACGTTAAAGAGACGCTTTTCAAAGCGTACTGTCAATCATTTTACACGAGCAGCCTATGGACCAACTACACGCAGAAGGCGTATGGGGTTCTGCGTGTACAATATAACAATGGGTTCAGGGTGCTGTTGGGGCTTCCGCGTTTCTGTAGTGCGTCGGGCATGTTTGCGGGGGCGCATATTGATGGTTTCCATGCCATTATCAGAAAGCGCTGCGCATCGCTGCTGAAACGTCTGCGGGGCAGCACCAACGGCATTCTGAGCACATTGATGGACAGATGGGACTCGCCATTCCTGAGGCACTGGATTGGCCTTCACGCTATGCAGCGATGATAGTGTCTATACCCGTGCCTATACTGTCCCTGTCTTGTACTCGATGACCCTATTTTGTATTTTTATTTTATTTGTATTTTATTTTATTATGCCTTTTAATTTTAAATGTCTTTTAATGTATATAATTGGATTCATTCTATTATTTTAATTTAATTGTAATGTGTGATTTCATGTTTTTATTTTTGTCTTGATTTTTATTTTATATTATTTATGAAATGATTAATTGAAATTTGATTGACATTGTATTTAATTCGTATTATTTAATATGGGCATGTGCCTGAAATAAAAGATTTTTATTTTTATTTTTATTTTTTTTATTTATTAGGTACCTTTTTCAGTGGTTAAACAAGCACGAATAGGGCCCTAGTATAGATAGAGCGTTCGAATAGGCTTCTCTTATAATAAAAGAAATGTTAGAGGTAAATTGTAAAAGTGTACCTAACTAATAGAAGTAAATTTATATGGGCCACAAAGAATAAATGGTTTAATATTGTACGAGAAGAAGATACTAACACTTGGAACGTTGGCAAGCAGCAAACTGAGCTTTTTTATAGTAGCTCAACATGATGGCTTCCCTACGCCTGATGGAAAGCGAAAAAGAAGCCCGAGTCGCTGTGACAACCGGCAAATAACTGGTCAGTTACCTGTTAGTTGCCACCGCCATGCATGCCCAACCCTAACCCTCCAAGAACTCTAATCTTATTAAATCCATTACGCAGCAAAGGGTTTTATACATTTAAGTATCTTTAATACAATTTAGAATAAATTCTCCACACAGAAAAGGGTTTTATGCATTTAAGTAATTCTAATACACTTTAGAATTATAATATGGGTATGGCATGTTACACGTGATAAATATCTATACTTATAATAAATCTGTAGAGAGGTCAATTATGTACATGAAATATATTTTCAAAATAACTATTAGGGGGTCATTAGTGATCGATACTGAAGCCAAAAATGCAATCAGTAAAATTTTGTCTCTCTGTCTGTATGTTCGTTATAGAAACAAAAACTACTCAACGGATTTTAACGAAACTTGGCACGATTATTTTTCATACTCCTGGGTAGGTTTTATTGTACTTTTATCGCGCTACAATCAATAGGAGCAAGACAGTGATGGGAAGTGTAGGAAAAACGTGAGAAATTTTTGAAAATACATATGATAATTATTCCCTGATAGTTATTTTGCAAATATAGGTATTTCTTGTACAGAATTGACCTCTCTACAGATTTATTATAAGTGAAGTATAGATGTAACTAACCTGAGTAGGCACAGTAAATGTATCGGAAAGTAGCATACAGCAAACATGATGACCACAGCTACAAGCATTTTAGATGCCTTCCTACGGGATCGTAGTTGAGCTGAAACAAGCAAAATTGTATTTCATATTCGTAGACATAAGGTGCTTTTTAACGTAAAGCGACGGAGATCATAGGTTACCTATACTTTATGTTAGAAATTGGATGCTAGGGATGGTAATTTAAGAACGGGTATTCTCAACGGTATAAATTAAACTCATTTATGGTATTCATATAATCTGATAGGAGTTTGCGTATTAACTTACACTATTTGAACAATAAATTACTGTATATAAATAATCTAAGATACCTACGCTTCGCAGGGCCACTCAGCGCCATCTAGCCCCTAACTAAGCCGAAGCTTGTACTATGGGTACTAGACAACTGATACACTTACTTAGATAGTTCTTTTTTTATATAAATACATTGTAAACATCCAACACATATTTGACTGGCTCGATTGCTCATTTGGTAGTGACCTCTGCCTCCTGAACCGAGGGTCGTGGATTAGATCCCCGCACAGTAGGGGAGACCGGGTACAAATGTAATCGGATCGACAGTAACAATAAGGAGGTCGAAAGTCAGAATACAGGACTATCACCTGAAGGCGACAAAGCGACCTTTCGCCCATTGGATAAATCTAGAGAGCATTTGTTACTTTCGACCCGGCGCCGTTACTTTTGTACCCGGTCTCTCCTACACACATCTATGTTCATGCACATCATCATCATAATCAGCCTATTGCAGTCCACTGCTGGACGTAGGCCTCTCCAGTTGTTCGCCACCCAGGGCAAACTTCTGGAGGATATACCCATAATCGCCACGCTGGGCAGGCGGGTTGGCGATCGCAGGGCGTAGCCTCTCGCTCCGATGACGCTGCTGCCCGTCATCGGCCTGTGGTATTTAGCTACGCCTTCTATCGTGATGGTTTTACCGCCACCAGTCGGTTTGCCAGAGCCTCGTTTGTTGTTCGGCAGGATGCACCACGAGCAGGTGAGGATGGCTTGGAGCGAAAAGGTGATAGGTCACTCCCTTACATCCCGTTCATGCACATGTCTTTTTGTAATTGGTCTGGGTATTTTCTATGTACAGTTATGTATTATTTTAAGTATCTAAATAAGTTTTTAGTTTAGGCTTATAGTGCAGTCTCCAATCGGATAATCGTTTGCAAAATTTGCCGACCACGAACTGTACTTATAGGGAACGTACACATCGATGGTGCTGCCAACTGGTGACAAAAATTTGAATGTTTTACCCTAGTTTACACTACGTAGTGCTGCATATAACCTATAAATAAATAAATAAATAAATAAATAACCCATGACATGTCACGCTGGGCCACACAGCGCCATCTAGCCCCAAACTAAGCCGAAACTTGTACCATGGGTACTAGACAACTGATAAACTTACTTAGATACATTTTTTTTGTAAATAAATACATATTATACATAGAAAACACCCAGACCAATACAAACAGACATGTTCATGCACACAAATGTTTGTAATGTGTGGGGATCGAACCCACGACCCTTGGCTCAGAAGGCAGAGGTCACTACCAATTGAGCCACCGAGCCAGTCATAGATATCAGTCTATAGTTTGTGCACGGTCCCTATATTTTAACCGCAGACTATGTATGTAGTACCAATCACAGGCCGAACTGATGACGTGATATTTGCGTTTATTTTGCGTTTCGTTTCACGCGTCTTACTGCCTCATAAACATTGATATATTGCCATGTGGGTTTAGTTTAGCGATAATATGAATGAAGAGCTATCCTCTGTATATTTTATTGCCATATAAAATGTTATGAACATTCCTTCATAATGCGTACGCCTGTGGTTACGCACCACACATGCAAATTGCTTTTCTATTAAAAATAGTACATAATTGAACTAAAAATAGGAGTATTAGATAGAAACTTTTTTGCTAAAGAATTTATTAATAAGGCTGCGTTCCCAGTAGGCTGTTTGCCGCCAACTGAGTTAGCAGACTTAGCAGCGTACCGGTTTAGTATGCCCTATATCGATCCTCGACTGTACGCTTTATAAGGAACTTCTTTGCCTCGGTTTTGTGGAACCAACTTTCTGCGACTTGGGAACTTCGAACGGGAGCGATGATTGGATATGCCGTACGTGTTGAGCAATTGGAGAAATAAAGGCTGTTAATGAGTATTGTTGAGTATATTTGGGATGTAGGTAAGGGACGGATCTATCATCTTTTCGCTCCAAGCCAACCTCACCTGCCCTTGGTGCATCCTGCCGAATAACAAACGAGGCGCTGGCAACCGACTGGTGGCGGTATAACCATCACAATTGAAGGCGTAGCTAAAAACCACAGGCCGATGACGGGCAGCAGCGTCACCGGAGTGAGAAGCTACGCCCTGCGATCTCCAACCCGCCTGCCCAGGGTGGCGATTATGGGTAGGTATATCCTCCAAATGTTTGCCTTATGTGGCAAACAACTTGCGAGGCCTATGTCCAGCTGTGGACTGCAATAGGCTGATGATGATGATGAATATTAAGGTGATACACGCGTATCAAGAGGAAATATTTCTATTTCGATTGTATAAAAGTCATTATTAAACTAAACTGTCTTGGCTTGACAACAATCCCAAATAAAGTAGCTTAAGGAATAATTCATTTGAATTTATGTAATGAACGAGTAGAATAAATAAATATGTATGAGGAAATAATTTTCTCGTTAGTAAATAGAAATAAAATTTGCTAAATATCTCAGCAATCTCCGCCCGGAATAAGATAATAATTCAAATTTGGCCTCTTTATGAAAAAAAATTGGGGCTTTAGAAATGATAAATCGGCAGTGTCCGGAAACTCAGGAAATTGGAATCCAATGTAATGACACGTGTATTAAAAGGGCGTTACTTAGCTATTTTCTTATTTCTTATTTTCCTAAGTAACTTTAAAACATAATTCAACCTCTCAAAACATTAAGAGGTTCGCGCTCCGTCTGATTTAAATCTTTTTAAAATGTTTTTTATGATAGTTTTAAAATGGAGCGCTTCTAAAGGACCACTGTCGGGATTTGTGGGTATTCTCCGCTAAATGGAAGTGAGCGCACATAAGGGTGTTTACATAACGATACAGGTTTCCGGTACAGACAAATCTGTGCGGGTCGGTACCGACCGGTGCAGGCATAATATTTAATGTTACCTTGCGCTCGCTTATAAGGAAACACGTTTAAACTAGTCCGTGCCGACAACCTGGACCGAGCCATACGTCTTTATTGTTTGTGAAATAAGGACAGATTTGAAGAGAGGTAGGGCATAGCGAATTTTCGCTCGGATTGAGCCGCCCGTCCCGGGAAGGACCTCCACCCTATAGAATACCGCAGTCAAATGACCTCTGGGTCGTGTTTCTGCCGGTGAGTAGGGTTTCCGGAGCTCGTGGGGGGTTAGGGTTGGGCCGGCGTGGCGGTGGCAACTGACAGGTAACTGACCATTTACTTGCCCGTTGTCACAGCGACTTGGGCTTCTTTTTCGCTTTCCATCAGGCGTAGGGAAGCCATTATGTCGAGCCACTGTAAAGAAAAAAAAAGATTTACCTGTTCCTTTATGCGAGTTCACCCTGCATCGGTCGGTACCGATCTGCACAGATCTGTCTGTACCGGAAAACTGTTTCTTTATGTAAGCACCCTAACCCAGGTGTCCTGTACTCAGCCTCAGCTTTGCTCTGATTCGTAAAGGCAGAAAAGGACGGGAATTACGGATCCCTACGAATGTAATGGAAGGCACCGGTATTAGCCACAATACCAAGAACTCACTACAATATTTACCGGCCTATTTGGCCTATCAGGATTTCGTGCCAGAAATTATTAAATATCAGCCACTAAAGTTACTAGGCGAGAGTGTAAGAAATACGGAAACGGAATAATAATAAATATTATTCCGTCCTTTTTACCGACTTAAAAAAAATTGACTGTTTTTTTTTGTTGTATAAATATGTTACTGGATATTTCCAAGAAATGTGAACAGGTTTGGATGATTCGTTTTTTTTGTTTGAAAGGGTGGGTCCATTTAAAAAAAATGAAGGAAACTCTTAAATTTTGTGTAGGTTATCTTGAATTTAGTTTTGGTGTTGTTAATAAATTTTGATTATTTTTAGTTTGGTTCAGTAATGGATGCTGCCTTTGAAACAGTGGCCTTCCCCGGATTCGATCTCCGATATATTGAGGAGCCTACCGTATTTTTTAGGGTTCCGTAGCCAAAATGGCAAAAACGGGACCCTTATAGATTCGTCATGTCTGTCTGTCTGTCTGTCTGTCAGTCCGTCCGTATGTCACAGCCAGTTTATTCCGAAACTATAAGAGCTACATTATTAAAATTTGGTACGTAGATGTATTCTGTTAACCGCATTAAGATTTTAAAGTAAAATCAGAAAAAAATCCAAAATTTTTGGGGTTCCCCATACATGGAACTAAAACTCAAAAATTTTTTTTTCATCAAACCCATAGGTGTGGGGTATCTATGAGTAGGTATTTGAAAATGATGTTGAGGTTTCTAACATAATTTTTTTCTCAGATGAATAGTTTGCGCGAGAGACTCTTCCAAAGTGGTAAAATGTGTGTCCCCCCCCCCGTAACTTCTAAAATATGGGCACTATAAAACTGAAAAAAATATATGATGTGTATTAAACGTAAACTACTAACGAAATTAGTTTTAATGAAATCTAGACAGTAGGTTTTTTTTAAACATCATAAATCAAATTACCTAATTTTTTTCATTCAATCAGTGGTACGGAACCCTACGTGCGCGAGTCCGACTCGCACTTGGCCGGTTTTTTTTATTAAAATGGCGTTTTATTATGCAAGATGCGGCAGACGAGTAAGTGTGATGCCTGATGGTAAGTAGTCGACACCGCCCATGGCCACTCGCATCTCAAATCGACTTGAAGCGCTGCCGGTCTTTTAAATATGAATACGCTCGTTTCTTAACGGTTCCCAATTCGTAGCTGTTCGGAAACATGTTGGTTCCACAAAACCGTGGCGCAAGGCGGCAAGTGCTGGATACGAGACGCCCAGGACCGATCAAAGTGGCTAACATCGGGAGAGGCCTATATCCAGCAGTGGACTGATATTATATAGGCTGATGATGAATGACATGAGGCAGGTCAAAGTCAAAGTCAAAATAATCTTTATTTGTATAGGTTTTTTAAAAAAAACACTTACGGTTCGGAAAGCAGCATTCTACCGAGAAGATACCGGCAAGAAACTCGTGAGCTAGGATTGTTCCTGGTTGCTGTCCCGTATCCTCAATACAGTAGAGCGTCGATTATCCGAACTAATTGGGGGACATGGGTGTTCGGATAACCGGTATTTTCGGATAATCGAACAGTACTGATTTAGACGTATATATATTTACATACAAGTTACTTAATGACGAATACCTAGGAATCAAGCGAAAAAGTGTAGATAATAGTGTAATTACATATGATTTTCACCAGGGCCGTCTTTAAACTATTTGAGGCCCTGGTCACATTAGGATCATGGGGCCCCTATGACCTAAATATCGGTTCATCATCATCATCAGCCCACATCAGTCCACTGCTGGACATAGGCCTCTCCCAATGCTCGCCACTTCGATCGGTCCCGGGCCTCTCGCATCCAGCACTTGCCAGCCGTCCTGCGCAAATCGTCACTCCACCTTGCCTGAGGGCGTCCTACACTACGTTTGCCGAGACGCGGTATCCACTCCAGAACTCGTTTACCCCAGCGGTTATCGGTTCTGCGGCTGATATGGGCAGCCCACTGCCACTTCAGCTTACTGATCCGGTGAGCTATGTCGGTAACTTTGGTTCTCTGCCGGATCACCTCATTTCGGATCCGATCTCGCAGAGAGACGCCGAGCATAGCTCGCTGAGCGACCTTCAACTTGTGGACTAGCCGTACCGTAAGTGTCCACGTTTCGGCTCCGTATGTCATAACCGGTAGAACGCACTGATCGAAGACTTTCGTCTTTAGGCACTGTGGTCAATATCGATCGATCAAATATCGGTTATCATTTGGTAATCTGGCAGGAACTATGGGGCCCCATTCGATCGCGGGGCTCTGGGCACGTGCCCATAGTGCCCAGTGGGGAAGAGGGGCCTGGTTTCCACTGAAAAACAGCGTTAATCATGTACTGGGTGCATTAAAAATACTCACAAATATCGTTTGTAGCTGTCACTGTAGCGCGGTTCAGGCGGGCCTATTAGTTCGGATACGCGGTCGTTCGGTTAATCGACGTTCGGATAATCGACGCTCTACTGTAATTTAATATACCTACTAAGTAAATTTTGTTTATATGAATGTATCAAATGTTTTGCCATACCCTAACAGGATCTATATTCTATACTAGTTATAAGTTGTTTAATTATGTATGAATATGGTTGCAAATAAATGAATATGAATATGAAAATGAGGTTAGCATAATATATAGAACTGATAAAATGTTCCACTTACTCTGTTCAGCGGGCGCCAGCTTCAATGTATCGGCCTGGCCGGGTATCTTGTTATTCCTCCACAGAACTTTCACTATTTGGCAGTACGCCACTGTCATAAGCGACAGAGGGATTCTGAAACAAAAAATATGCATATTAATAATAATAATAGTTTATTTTGACTGACTCGATGGCTCATTTGGTAGTGACCTCTGCCTTCTGAGCCAAGGGTCGTGGGTTCGATTCCCGCACAATGCAAACATTTGTGTTCAGGAACATGTCTGTTTGTATTGGTCTGGGTGTTTTCTATGTATAATATGTATTTATTTACAAAAAAAGTATTTAAGTAAGTTTATCAGTTGTCTAGTACCCATAGTACAAGCTTCGGCTTAGTTTGGGGCTAGGTGGCGCTGTGTGGCCCAGCGTGGCATGTCTTGGGTTATTTATTTATTACCAACATCATTTTACACAGTGTTCATAAATTTGCTGGTCCTCACACTCCTCATTTTAATAGGTTTGTTGCCGTAAAAAAAATAATAAGTATGTCTGTCTTTAAGCTTTTATTTTTTCATTTGTAAATAAGACCAAAAAGCCCCTTACTTAGACTTACGCGTGACGTCACGTCATGTGGAATTTTGCGCACGGAGTGACGTCTAAGACCCCCACTCCTACATATTGATGCCTTGTATCTTTGTTATTTTTTGTTTAAATGGAAAAAGGAAAATACGTGTCCAATATATTTTAATAATCTAAAACATACGATCGAATCGAGAAACCTCCTTATTGAAGTAGTCGGTTAAAAATACGGACTTAATAAAAACGAATTTTGTTTCGTTCAAATCTGCCCCATGGTTACTTGGAAGATAAAATATTACAAAAAAATTATGTGAAATAACTGAAAAGCAAAAATTACAAGGCGGATACCTTATAAAACCGAAAACTAATAAGTACTGCATAATTTTGTGAAAGAATTAGTTTGAAACCTTAGTTATTTTATAAACATAGTTATAAACCTTTTTAAGTCATTATGGGATTAAGCAATTAACTTTTACAACGCCTCGTTAAATTTTATGTCTGAATTAAATTAACTGGTCGTATAATCTCACCCTTAAATGTAAAAAACGAAAAGGCAATAATTTCGTTGTCCAACGGAAATGAAATGACTGGATTCAACGGGAATTAATTAAGCTACAAGCAATTAATTATGACGCGTTCTCGTAAGTACATAGGGAATGCTGCTGCTCAAACAAATGTGTTATAGGTAGGTTAGATAACTATAAACCCTGAAAGGGTACCGCAATTAAGAGAGGACGCTCAGGGATGTAAGGGATGTAAGGGAGCGGCCTATCACCTTTTCGCTCCAAGCGATGGAGGATGCACCTGCCCGTGGTGCATCTTGCCGAACAACAAACGAGGCTCTGGCAAACCGACTGGTGGCGGTATAACCATCACGTTAGAAGGCACTAAATACCACAACCGATGACGGACAGCAGCGTCACCGGAACAAGAAGCTACGCCCTGCGATCGCCAACCCGCTTGCCCAGCGTGGCGATTATGGGTATATCCTCCAGAGGTTTGCCATAGGTGGCGAGCAGCTGGAGAGGCCTATGTCCAGCAGTGGACTGCAATAGGATGGACACACAAACCATAAATAACATAATAATGTACTTAACTACAGAAATGTTCTTAATCCATTAAATATTTTTTATCAGTAATGCTTGATGCGTAAATTGAAACGTATTTTCATACGGATTGAACATTAAAAATCGTTATAATACCGATTTAATCGTTAAATCGCTACACGAGTTTTCAACTATCGTTTAAATTTTATTAAATTTTTAAATTTGTTAATAAAGGATAAGCGGTTATTGTTGTAAAATCGAAAATCTTGTATAACATGATCTATGCAAATGAAGAATGGAGAGATTCTTCAAACTGTGATTAATCTGATGATTAGTTTTACATGATTTCGGATGATTATTAGGTAAATATTTTTTATTAAATCATGCAATTTTTAATTATCTCCAATACGATTCCCTCTCCTCTCTCTCTCGATTTTTTTACCTTCGATTTTTTAAAATAAAAACATGACTATAAACTTCAAATCCCAAGTGTCACCGTACCCATCCTATGTGAAAAAGAAGTTTAAATAAACTCTGCGGAACTTTTTTTATGAAAGTTGAGATATAGAGTGATAATAGTGCAGATTTCTCTCTACCACACCCATCTTTGAATAAATAAATATCAAACAACATCACATACATTGCCCCGATCCCAAAGTAAGTAGCTTAAGCACTTCTGTTATGGGTATCAGAACAACGAAGGTACCACAAATATACCTATACTTAAATACAAATATATACACCCAGACACGGGACAAACACAAATGTTCATCACACGAATGTTTGTCCCAGGTGGGGATCGAACCCACGACCCTTGGTTCAGAAAGCAGGAGTCACTACCAAATGAGCCACCGAGCCAGCCGATGAATGATTCCCAGCGATTCACAAGCACTCTCAGGAATTTATGCATAAACTAAAGAATACCGCCGCCAAATGACCTCCGAGAAGTTATGAGATTGTACACTAATTGATGAGCAAACAAAAAATAAAAAAGATTTATAAGAAGAAAATTGGATCGAAATCATACAAATCAGATGAATTCCAATACGTTCCGTGGGTATGATAATGATACCTACCTACGTACGATACGGAACAACGAACGCCCACTCACATCAGTCCAAATAATAATACCTACGTCAGATCTTGTTACAACCTCCTTTGTGGGCAAACTGTTCTTCATTCCTGGAATTCGGGAAATATACGATTGGAATGTCGCAGGCAAATTCTATAATTTGCTCGATACAAACGGCGTCGGCAGTTTACAAAGATAAATACGTGTTATAAAATGCCGAAGGCAAATTGTCATCGCATCAACGTCGACTTGGTTTGTGGTGTCGAGGGTGACCATGATAATAGAAACGACAGGTTCAATTCCCCATTCAATGAACGCGCTAGCCATTCAATTGAATAGGAGATTCAACCAGATTCAAATGACCTCCGGGTCGTGTTTTTGCCGGTGAGTAGGGTTTCCGGAGCTCGTAAGGGGCTAGGGTTGGGCTGACATGGTGATGGGAACTGACAGATAACTGACCAGTTACTTGCTCGTTGTCACAGCGGCTTGGGCTTCTCTTTCGCTTTCCATCAGGCGTAGGGAAGCCATTGTGTCGAGCTAGTATAAAAAAAGGACTGCGATAGGCTGATGATGATGATGATGAATATCGATAATAGCACAACTCTACCACAAAGTTATCGGGTCGGCTAATTTTAGTGAACTATTTTTACGTGTTTTATAAACAACATTCATCAGTGTAGGCATTTATTGTTTCGTTCCCCTGTTTCTTTTCTTCGAAAGTTTTCAAACAATTCATTTAGAAGTATTTACTTATACAAAGCGCTTCGCCTCTACATTGATAGTGCGAATGGCTAAGCTATGGAAAATATTAAGAGTATTGTTTGAATATACATACTTAAAAATACCTATAAATTGCCTTTTTATCATTAGAAATAAGAAATGTGTTTTTTGCTATATACAAAAACAGTATCTAAATAAGTTTATCAGTTGTTTAGCACTTACCTACAGTATAAGTTTCGGCTTAATTTGGGCTAGATGGCGTTGTATGCCAGCGTAGCATGTCTTGTCATATCAATGTATTTTATCTAGCGACCCGCCCCTGCTTCTTTTGTTCGGATGAAATATTATGTTATGCAATTATATTGTACACATACATAAACCTTCCTCTTGAATATCCCTATCTACTAAAGAAAGCCACATCAACATCCGTTTCGTAGTTGTATAGATAGATATAAGTAAGTATATTAAATATACCTACATAGGGACAGACAGAAAACTAAAACGACTTTATTATACCTACTACTAACTGAGCCAGCGGCGTCTCACGCGTGGATTTCAGGGTTTCAAAAATAACGGCCTTTCATAAAATGGTGGTTTAATCAGACCTCTAGCAATATATCAGTGAAAACCGCATTCAATTCCATGGAGTAGTTTTCGCGTGATGCGCGATTAAACATACAGATAAAAATTTCTCCCGTTTTCATAACATTTCCTTTCACTGCTCTGCTCCTATCAATCGTAGCGTAATGAAAAGTATACTATAACCTGCCCAGGAGTATGAAGAATAATTGTACCAAGTTTCGTCAAAATCCGTCCAGTAGTTTTTTTTTCTATAACGAACATACAGGCAGACAGACAAAAATTTTATTGTTTGCATTTTTGGCATCAGTATCGATCAGTAATCATCCCCTGATAGTTATTTTGAAAATATATTAATGTACAGAATTGACTTCTCTACAGATTTATTATAAGTATAGATAGAAGATAGATATAGATTATTAATCATCCCCTGATAGTTATTTGAAAATATATTTCATGTACAGAATTGAACTCTCTACTGATTAATATAAGTATAGAAGAAGATGTAGGTAGTGATAACAGCATTTTAGCAAAAACAACAACCGTCTTCAAAAGGTCCGAATGGGACCTACTTTTCAAAGAAAAAATGAATTTTTCGAATCTGTGCACAATACTCGGTTATATGTGGCCAAATATCCAACAAAAAATCAGTCGAATTGAGAATCTCCTCCGTTTTTTGAAGTCGATTAAAACATTATCAATAAGTACTTGTATACACTGTGTGTGAGATGAAAGGCATTAGAAAAAGTAAGTTGAAATAAATGTACAGATACCACAAAACCTACCTTTATATGTCGAATTTTGCCAAGTTATATTTAACTAAATGCCGTAGAGATACAGTGCACTATGCTTTGTAATTGTATCTCAGGTAGGGTTAGTCCTGTACATTCAAGAGGTCATAACCAACACTGGTTAGCACTTAGTAAAAGGTCAGGACGAAATGGGGATGTAAGGGAGCGACCTATCACCTTTTCGCTCCAAGCCATCCTCACCTGCCCGTGGTGCATCCTGCCGAACAACAAACGAGGCTCTGGCAAACCGATTGGTGGCGGTAAAACCATCACGACAGAAGGCGTAGCTAAAGACTACAGGGCGATGACGGGCAGCAGCGTCACCGGAGCAAGAAGCTACGCCCTGCGATCGCCAACCCGCCTGCCCAGCGTGGCGATTATGGGTATATCCTCCAGAAGTTTGCCCTAGGTAGCGAACAACTGGAGAGGCCTATGTCCAGCAGTGGACTGCAATAGGCTGATGATGATGATGATGATGACAGGACGAAATTACTATTATTTCCTTAGTCAAACTGTAGATACTCACGTGTAAATGAAGAGTACTTTCAGGATATGCCAGATGAGTTCGTTCCTGGGAGACCAGGTCGCCATGCATTGCACCAGGTATTCCAGGTCGAAACGCAGAGGAACTGTCTTGACAGTTTCCAGCACCACCAGATCTGGACAATCTGTGGGAGTGACAAGCATTGACATAATCCCGTAATACGACCCAATAGGGAATACGGGGATGTAAGGGAGCGGCCTATCATCTTTTCGCTCCAAGCCTACCTCACCTGCCCGTGGTACATCCTGCCGAACAACAAACGAGGCGCTGGCAACCGATTGGTGGCGGTATAACCATCACAATTGAAAACGTAGCTAAATACCACAGACCGATGACGGGCAGCAGCGTCACCGGAGCGAGAAGCTATACCCTGCGATCGCCAACCCGCCTGCCCAGCGTGGCGATTATGGGTGTATCCTCCAGATGTTTGCCCTTAGTGGTAAATAGCTGGAGAGGCCTGTGTTCAGCAGTGGACGGTAATAGGCTGATGATGATGATGAAGGGAATACGCATGAAAAATAGTTTGATGTATTTAATCATAAAATAGATAAAAATATACTACGACCAGTGAAAAAAAATCAAAATTGGCTAAAAAATGAGCGAGATAAAGTCGTTTAAAGTTAATATATCCGTTTCTCTTACGAAAACAGATTTTTCCATGGAGTTTGTATGGCGCGCATGGTACGTGACGTCATCCGCCACGTCGGATCTCTCAGTCTAAGCAATAACTTTAACGCTTTATAACTCGTTTAATAAAAAAGATAGTTTAAAATTTCTTCGATATTTGTGTATCTGGATGATAAAAGATCTCAATAAATCCATAAAAAAAGTCAGGCATATTCCCTGTTTGACTATGTCAGATTTTGCATGTTAGGACGAATCCGGGAGACTCCATTAGATAAGAGAGATGAACCATCTTTTAATAAATCAACTTAAATTTTGTTGTAACTGTCCTATCGTTACGGTCATTGGTATTCTACCAATGACCGTAACGATATACCTATCGTTATAGAACTTGCTAGGCTTGACGTATCATTAGTTAATTTTTGAAAGGTCTAGCAATGTCTTTCGGACTCCCCCTACTTCATTGTTACCAGAAAGAATGCATATAATATGACTTCTTGGAAAATCGAAATTACTAAAATTTTTTTTTATAGTAGCTCGACATAATGGCTTCCTACGCCTAATGGAAAGCGAAAGAGAAGCCCAAGTCGCTGTGACAACTGGCAAGTAACTGGTTAGTTACCTGTCAGTTGCCACTGCCATGCCGGCCCAGCCCTAACCCCCCACGAGCTCCGGAGACCCTACTCACCAGCAGAAACACGACCCGGAGGTCATTTGGCTGCGGTATTCTATAGGGTGGAGGTCCTTCCCCGGACGGGCAGTTCAATACGAGCGAAGATTCGCTATGCCCTATCTATCTTAAAATATATATTTTTTTTTGCAAAATGAGATGACAATAGGACTGCAAAGTTGATCGGGAAAGTCCATTTCGAAAACATAAAATTCATTCAAAATCATTATATGTACTTAACATGCTTTAAGTTGCATTATTTTATTTGTAACATCACTAACATATTTTTTTAGGAAGCCAATTACCTCCTACGCGCCAACATAAAACGTAACGTAAACGTAACGTAATAGTTACCATACTATACATGTCGAAAGTTATCCAGTCCAGAATAAGTTAATTTGGTAGATACGGGTACCTACTTCAATAATTCTACTAACAAAATAATACAATTTCTATGGTAAAATAACTCTGTACAATGGGAATGGTTATAATAATCAGCCAGGAAGGGATAAAAATGATACCAACTTTTAATTAAGAAAGTTAAAGTAACGTAATTTGAAACTTATTACTTATTTAATGACGCTGTGATGACGATACCTTTATAAAATTCACTAGCTGTGCTCGCGACTTCGTCCGCGTGGATTAGTTATTTTTTCCCCGTATTTTTTTACATTTTCCATTATTTCTTCGCTCCTAATAGTTGCAACGTGATGTTATATAGCCTAAAGCCTTCCTCGATAAATGGTCTATTCAACACAAAAATAATTTTTCAATTCGAACCAGTAGTTCCTGAGATTAGCGCGTTCAAACAAACAAACAAACAAACAAACTCTTCAGCTTTATAATATTAGTTAAGACTAGCTTTTGCCCGCGACTTCGTCCGCGTGTTTAAATTTATACATACAAAAGTTTTTTCCCGCTAACTCCCGTTCCCGTGGGAATTTCTCAAAATACAGCCATAACTAAACTTTATATTTACTAAGGTACCTGCATGCCAAATTTCAAGCGTCTAACTTAAGCGGTTTAGATTTTTCATACAAAAGGATTTTCCCGCTAATTCCCGTTCCCGTGGGAATTTCGGGAATTCCTTTCTTAGTGCACCCCTACGGTACCTAAGCTACGTCCCTTCCAAATTTCAAGTGCCTACGTTTAGCCGTTTGGGCTGTGCGTTGATATGTCAGTCAGTCAGTTTCTCCTTTTATATATATAGATTAGAATTATCGTAGCATTTCGGTAACGTTTCCAGCTCATTATTTCTTCTCACGTTTTCTTTTTAAATAAGTAGAGCCGTGGTAGCCTAGTGGTAAGATCGTCGCTTCACACACGTGAGGTCGTCGGCACGAATCCGAGCGGGGCACGCACCTCTAGATTTGCAAAAATCTATGTGCGGAATTATACCACTAACTTAGCGGTGAAGGAAAACATCGTGAGGAAACCTGCACATCCAGTTTAATTCTGAATGTGTAACCATGATCCAAATTTGTCTGGTTCCCCTTTCTGAGGGTCTTTTTTTTTTATAGTGGCTCGACATAATGGCTTCCCTACGCCTGATGGAAAGCGAAAGAGAAACCCAAGTCGCTGTGACAACGGGCAAGTAACTGGTCAGTTACCTGTCAGTTGCCACCGCCATGTCGGCCCAACCCTAACCCCCCACGAGCTCCGGAAACCCTACTCACCGGCAGAAACACGACCCAGAGGTCATTTGACTGCGGTATTCTATAGGGTGGAGGTCCTTCCCCGGACGGGCGGCTCAATTCGAGCGAAAATTCGCTATGCCCTACCTCTCTTAATACGAAGGTCCAGCGGCGTAGCGTAGTGTAGCGGGGGCGGGGGGGGGGGGACCCCCTACAAATTCGGACCGATTGAAAAGAGCATGGAATTTTTCATTACTTGTTCTGTAACGGATTCGGGGAATCCCCTTTCTTTGAATGATATTTTGTAGCGACTTCGCCAACACCGTCTACGACTTGCGGGGATTCCCCGTATATTATTTTATGCTTGGATTGTTTATGACTAACAAAACAACAGCGAGAATTACTGACAGTGTTGCCGTTCTAGCGACTTAGTCGCTATCGCTAGATCTAGCGGATTTTATATATGTTTAGCGAGATAAAATATCGTTTTAGCGAGATAAAATATCGTTTAGCGAGAAAAAAATATTTAACTACTTCTAGCATCATCATCATCATTATCACCAGCCTATTGCAGTCCACTGCTAGACATAGGCCTCTCTAGTTGCTCGTCACTCAGGGCAAACATCTGGAGGATATGCCCATAATCGCCACGCTGGGCAGGCGGGTTGGCGATCGCAGGACGTAGCTTCTCGCTCCGATGACGCTGCTGCCCGTCATCGGCCTGCGGTATTTAGCTACGCCTTCAACAATTATGATGGTTATACCGCCATCAGTCGGTTGCCAACGCCTCGTTTGTTGTTCGGCAGGATGCACCACGGGCAGGTGAGGTTGGCTTGGAGCGAAAAGATCCCGCCCGCTCCCTTACATCCCACTACTTCTAGCGAATTTTGTAAAATATATTTTATTGAGAAATATTTACAGCCCTTAATTCAATTTTTTTTGCGGAGTGGGATCAGGGTGGTTATTGTGAGCCACAACCTTTACAAATGAACAACCTTATCCAGAGGAGAGAGACGTCAAACTCAAAAGTAAATTGGCTTGGCGGGAACTAGACGTAGCAGTCAGTGTCACCGTAACGTTATACTGTCATAGTCAACCTGTCAACGATAGTGCGTGACTGACTTCTGAATTGTGGCTGAGCTTCTGAAGTGCTGTCCTTTGTGGTTGATTATTATTGTCCCCTAGAACACACAAGGTCGATTAAACTTCGATGAAGGAGGAAAAAAGGATATTAAAAAACCGCTACATGTCGCTAGATCGTTCTGGGCCCGTCCATTAATCATGCAAGGCTCGAGAGGGGGGGAGGGGTCCATGAAAAAATCACGGGGGGAGGGGGGATATTTTTTTGAACGGCAACACTGATTACTGCCGATTCAAAATAAAAGGGCGGCAAAATTGTCTTCCGCCCCGGGCGGCCGACACCCACGCTACGCGCTGCGAAGGTCAGATGGCAGTCGCTTCAATGTAATAACCAGACTCGCTAAATCTGGGATCATGGTCAACGCGGACCCAGGGCCTAAAGGCACAAACCCGGATAACGCTAAGAGGATGAGTTATTTATCCTGCCATTCGACACGGAACCAAAATTAATAAATCAAAAACCATAATTTTCTTTCTCAAGTAGGTAACAAGTGATCGAAAAAACTCTACATGATTTTCTATATTAAGATTTTTCTTTTGACGCAGTACTGTGTTGCGATAAATATTTTACAATCTGCATGAAAAACTTATTTATTCCCGACAAGTAGGTAAATACGAAATTGCTTTAGTACATATTTATTTTGTATTTTGCTCTCAAAGAACTTATTTCACGTTAAGAGCATTATTTACTGCAGGTAATATTAAGTTGGTACCTAATCTTATTATTTAAAATTAAGCTTATTATGAAGTGTCTATCATAATTATAACTTCTTAGGCGGGTTATTAGTTGTAGGGTTGGGTTACTTTTGTACCCGGTCTACGCTACACAAGTATCTAATTGATTTAAGGATTATAGAGGAATAGAACAAATTTTAATTATAAAAAAGCAAAAGGTAATTCTAGAATTTTGACAACTTCTATGGGGTTTCATTCCGCAAAGAAAGAGGAAAAGGAATAAATATCAGACAACATCACATACATTGCTCCAATCCCAAAGTAAGTAGCTTAAGCACTTGTGTTATGGGTATCAGAACAACGAAGGTACCTCAAATATATACTTAAATACAAATATAATAAACACACAGACACGGAACAAACACAAGTGTTCATCACACGAATGTTAGTCCCGGGTGGGATTCGAACCCACAAAGGAAAGAAAAGGATTTTCTGAATTTCAACCCCATCACCCAAGGTTGTATAAACGTTCTATATATTTGAAAATAAAAAATTCTTAGTTAGATATTCAAGCAACACAAAAAAAATGTGAGAGGATGGAGGAGAATGTAGATCGTAACGTTGACAGGATGGGATCAGAAACGAACTGGGAACGACCGAGCATAAAACAGGATTGGCAAGTTTCCTTATCTTGGAAAAACCGTAGATAAAGAAAAAAAAAATGATGCAATACTTACTGAACACCAATGCAATTGTCCAAATGACGAGGATAGCAGTCTTGGCCCTCCCCGTAGTGGACTTGAACTTGAGCGGGAAGCAGATGGCGTACCAGCGGTCCAGGCTGATGAAGGTCAGCGTGAGCACCGACACCGTCACCGACACCGACTGGGGACACAACATCATCATCATCATCATAATCATCATCATCATCAGCCTATCACAGTGTACGCTGATGAAGGTCAGCGTCAGCACCGACACCGACTGGGGACACAACATCATCATCATCATCATAATCATCATCATCATCAGCCTATCACAGTGCACGCTGATGAAGGTCAGCGTCAGCACCGACACCGTCACCGACACCGACTGGGGACACAACATCATCATCATCATAATCATCATCATCATCACCCTATCACAGTGCACGCTGATGAAGGTCAGCGTCAGCACCGACTCCGTCACCGACACCGACTGGGGACACAACATCATCATCATCATAATCATCATCATCATCACCCTATCACAGTGCACGCTGATGAAGGTCAGCGTCAGCACCGACTCCGTCACCGACACCGACGGGGGACACATCATCATCATCATCATCATCAGCCTATCACAGCGCACGCTGATGAAGGCCAGGGCTAATATTTGCATTCACACATATAAATAAAATAATTAAGGAGTGAATTTTAGTTTAGACAATCTCTAGTATGGTATCTCTTCAATTACCTCAGCTAAAATAAATAAATAAATAACCCAAGACATGCCACGCTGGGCCACACAGCGCCATCTAGTCCCAAACTAAGCCGAAGCTTGTACTATGGGTACTAGACAACTGATAAACATACTTAGATACATATTTTTTTTGTAAATAAATACATATTATACACTAGCTGTGCTCGCGACTTCGTCCGCGTGGAATAGTTATTTTTCCCCGTTTTTTTTACATTTTCCATTATTTCTTCGCTCCTAATAGTTGCAGCAAGATGTTATATAGCCTAAAGCCTTCCTCGATAAATGGTCTATTCAACACAAAAAGAATTTTTCAATTCGGACCAGTAGTTCCTGAGATTAGCGCGTTCAAACAAACAAACAAACTCTTCAGCTTTATAATATTAGTTAAGATAGAAAACACCCAGACCAATACAAACAGACATGTTCATGCACACAAATGTTTGTAATGTGTGGGGATCGAACCCACGACCCTTGGGGTCACTACCAATTGAGCCACCGAGCCAGTCAAAAGGGATTCACTAATCCTTTGCGAATGGTTATTTATATAACTATGTACCGTCAACATGCCTTGTATCGTTAATCTAGAAAGAAGTATGGAATAAGACACAAAGAATTGTACCAACCTGAAAATAGAGCAGCAATTTGCACAGCACGTTCCCCAAAAACCACGTCTCGGTCACATCCCACAACACAGTTGGAGGTAGACAGAGGAGAATCACCATGAAATCAGCTACAGCCAAATTCACTATGAAATAGTTCGTCACTGTTCTCATTGTGTGATTTCTGTACACAGCTATGCAAACCAAAGCATTACCTACAAGTCCCACGATAAACACTACTATATGTGTTCCTATAAGAACCCATTCGTATGTCTGCGGATATATGTAATTGTTCAACATAGTGACATAGTCTTCTTTAGTCATATTGCAGTATTCAACTGAACCCACGCATTCATTTTCTGAATGTGTTTCATTTGATTCAATATCAACGTCTCTTTTTTGTCTATTTTTCCTCTCTTCTTTATTAAACATCGTGAATTCTTTGATAAAATGATTACCATTGTTGTCATAGTTAATAGCATTAACACTAAATTGTTGATCATCTTTTCTTTTATCTCCACCTTCTAGGAGTAAATCTACTTCCTTATTTAAACCTAAGTAATCTCCAGTTTCAAGTCTATCACCTAAGTCATCAATTTGTAATACACTACCTAATTTAGTTATTTTATCACTTATTTCATTGTAATCTCCACCACTATAAGATTCCTTAATATAACCATTACTTTTAACTATAAATAAAACTAAGAGTAATAAAAGATTGGCAATTCTTGGCATGTTTGCAGATTTTCTTGTGACTTGTAGATATGAGATCATTCTCGTGTTCACGACATTTTCATCTGTAACAAGAGATAGCAAATATTATGTTGACGTTGAATTTGGAAGAAAATGGTTGCGAATGAACAGATGTTCGAAAAATAATACGTAAACATATTATTTATACACATCATTGGCATTAACATACGATATTTATAAATGGCTCAAAAGAATGAAAAGGAAAAGTTAAAAATAATTTTATAGATTAAGTTCATACTTTATATGTGCTTTTAGCTAAATTTGCAATAAAATAGATTTGAAAATGTAGTAAGTACGGACGAAGTGGTGTTATATAATTTCTGAATGAGTCTTACTTAAGCACTTTCCTTGTTAACATTTCAAGCGGAACTTAGCACTTGCTTTGTTTTAAAGCTCAGAAATTACTTCAATTAATTAAAGTAAAATAAAGCATCTATCTTCCTCACCGTCAACAAACAGGTAAACAAAGATCAAAAAGGGATTACGCAAGTAAAACAAAAGTATTTTGAAACAAACACGAGAGGCAAACCGCCTTCTGTGAATTATAGGAACATAAATTTATATAAACTATTTAAACGTCGAGTTTATTTTAAACATTACATTAACAATAAGGATTCGTTTACTCTAACCGACAACTCAATTGCGAAAATACGATTAGTCGACGAGATCTTGAGATTTACGGTTTACATGAATACCGATGTGTTTGTAATATTTGTGGCAAGATTGGAGCCAACGTTTGGGCCAATCCAAACTAATACTTTAAAGAGGAAGAGGAAAGATTTGGATGATGCTAAATAGTTAAAATTTTCAAGATAGAATGCCATTTTTATTATCAAAAGTAGATACAATACATAGTATGGGCGTCAATATTATCCAGGGAGCCTGCCCCCCTGGGACGTATTTGGGTACGCCATGATTGCGAGATTGTACGTTCATTGCGGGATTACCTACTCCTCACACAATGCCAACATCGGCCAACATTGGGCCAAAGCTTGCGTAAACTTTTAAAAGTAAAATGCCCTCAAAGTTTACATTACACAGCGTTAATGGACGAGGACAAGCCTTTGGCTCAGAACGTAAACAGACGTTGTTATTTCGCTTTTTGAATAAAACAACATCTTGGTACAGTTTCGTCTGACGATTATTCCTGTTGAACGGAAATTAGTGTAGATCGTAAACACGATCATTGCAATTATTAACCGGCATAGCGGTTAGATTAGTCATTGAAATATGTTTGGGGTTTTTAATCAAATCAAAATAAATATTTTAGATAACTTAGATCCATGGGTTAGTAACAATGCTTATAAATATAAGGATTATTATAGTAATACGACACAAGTAATTTATAATAATTCAATTTCTTTTTTTTTATTTCTTTTTTTTTATTTCTTTTTTTATTGCTTATTGGTGGCAGACGAGCAAGCGGCCTGTCTGATGTTAAACAGTAACCGCTGCCCATGGACATCTGCAATGCCAGGGACACAGCGATGCCGCTATCTACCGTGAGAAGAGAGTCTCTTTAAACCTCGTTTGAAAAAGGACATGTCGTAGCAAAAGGAGGTAATTCTTTATTTGCTTACTAAGTGTACAGTGTGGGTGTTATACAATATAGGAATACACATTTTTTTTTAAAATTAACTCACAATACTGTCATGGTCATGTACCTAAGTGGCACCTCCTGCGAACGCGACCCAGCACTTTTGGTGACTTCGGTCATCATTCGCACGAAGTGTCTTAATATAGCATGTGGATCCTCTGCCACTACCTTCAGTATGTCGTTGTCACTCCCCCGTACACGCGAATTTAATAGATTGAATGTAAATGGGTATTACTATCATCATCATCATCATCAGCCTATTGCAGTCCACTGCTGAACATACGCCTCTCTAGGTGTTCGCCACTTAAGGCAAACATCTGGAGGATATACCCATAATCGCCACGCTGGGCAGGCGGGTTGGCGATTGCAGGGCGTAGCTTCTTGCTCCGGTGACGCTGCTGCCCGTCATCGGTCTATGGTATTTAGCTACGCCTTCAATTGTGATGGTTATACCGCCACCAGTCGGTTGCCAGCGCGTCGTTCGTTATTCAGCAGGATGTACCTACCACGGGGAGGTGAGGTTGGCTTGAAGCGAAAAGATGATGCGTCGCTCCCTTACATCCCTACCTTCAGTATGTTGTTGTCACTCCCCCGTACACGCGAATTTAATGCGATAGGTTTTTTTTTATAGTGGCTCGACATAATGGCTTCCCTACGCCTGATGGAAAGCGAAAGAGAATCCCAAGTCGCTGTGACAACGGGCAAGTAACTGGTCAGTTACTTGTCAGTTGCCACCGCCATGCCGGCCCAACCCTAACCCCCCACGAGTTTCGGAAACCCTACTCACCGGCAGAAACACGACCCAGAGGTCATTTGACTGTGGTATTCTGTAGGGTGGAGGTCCTTCCTCGGACGGGCGGCTCAATTCGAGCGAAGATTCGCTATGCCCTACCTCTCTCAAATGTAAATGGTTTGAATGTAAATGGGTATTACTAATCATATTATGAAGGGTCTAAGTATTCCCAGTTTCCCCCGAGTGCTTTCCCTCGAATGGGGAAAATTTAAAACTTTTGGATTTGCGTTTCAATGGATAATTCCTTCTTCTTCGTCGATGTCACTCTTGGCAGAGTGGTCGTGGTCGTCATTTCAGGCGTCGGTGGCCAGCTTCACAACGCGCCGCCATTCTTCTCTCACAGCTGCCTTCCTCATGCAAACGAGTAGCGACGATGAGCCCTTCACTGTTGTCTTTATCTAGTCCGTTTATCTCATAGGCGGTCTCCCTCGTGGTGTGGTACCCTTAACCTTTCCCTGGACCACAAGTCGCTCAATAGACACCTTTTTTTATAATAGCTCGACATAATGGCTTCCTTACGCCTGATGGAAAGCGAAAGAGAAGCCCAAATCGCTGTGACAACTGGCAAGCAAAACCTGTCAGTTGCCACTGCCATGCCGGCCCAACCCTACCCCCCACGAGCTCCGGAGACCCTACTCACCAGCAGAAACACGACCCGGAGGTCATTTGGCTGCGGTATTCTATAGGGTGGAGGTCCTTCCCCGGACGGCGGCTCAATTCGAGCGAAGATTCGCTATGCCCTACCTCTCTCACAATCTACCGAAAAATAATACGTAAAATTTGTAAGATGCATTAAAATCTAGCGGTATTTATAATTTCACGGTAACATATACGAATTGAGGCCTGAGAAATCTGAACAATTTAGCTTATACATTGGATTAACATAATAGGTTATAAATTATAAGAATTTTCTTGTCTGTCTCTCCTCTCCTTAATTATGCTTATATCTTTAAAACTACGCAAAGGATTTCATGCAGTTTTTTAGTTAGTTAGTTAGTTTTAGTTAATGATAGAGATTCAAGACGAAGGTTTATGTAAATAAAATTATAAACTCAGTGTAATTCTTTATAGAATAAATAAGTGATATACATTTATAGTTTCTTTATAGAGCAATTAAAAAAGTTAGGTGTCTTTTAGTACCAACCCACCCACCCCATAATAAGCTTCCACTAAGCACACAGAGTATATAACAGCCTCGAGGCTGTTATTACTTTAACAACACATAACTTCTGGTCCCATTACTATAATAGCAGATATAATAATTGTCCATTAGTGATAATTTGGAATTCGTATCTACGTTATAGGAAATAGGAATTATTGTTACATGATAATGATGATGAAATATAGACAGGAAGATGTTACTGAAAACATATTAACATTTATATCTTGTTGTACAATTTAGGCGGACTTAGGTATAGCTAGTAAGCGATCTCATCTTATATAGTTAAAGGTTATTGGAAAGGGCTATACTTCAGTGTCTCTCTGTCACCACATCAGCCGCAGAACCGATAACTGTTGGGGTAAACGAGTTCAGGAGTGGAGACCGCGTCTCGGCAAACGTAGTGTAGGACGCCGGTTATGACACGACAAATGAAAGAAGTGCATTGCAGCGCTCAAACACTTACTGTAATAGGTGATTTCTAATGAGGGCGCATTATACCTACATGGTCAGTATGGTCACTGGTTATCAAAACCCGTCCGCAGAAAAAAATGCTTCTTTTGAGTACGAAGTTTGGACAACAATAGCCTCACGAGCCCCATTTAATTAAAGACGAACTTAAAGTAGAAACTCTACGGGGAATCAATTAAGATCGTTTGATTAATTGACCCCTCAGACACTTAATGAGCTGGATACACGCAGACGCCTCAAGTGAGAGTTCCTTTAATTGAATGATAACTATAAGTGTTTTAATCTTTTTCAATTACTTTTCTTTGCGAGCCCAGATATTAGTGCAGTCAATGAAGCGAAAAATACGGCCTAACCTTCGAATTTTCATACTGTGATCCGATTTGCATGAAATTTTGGAATTAGGCTTATCTTCAAAAGTGAAAATGATCTGAACTCCGCCAATTATTTTTAAGGGGTGTAAATGACCTCTTAATGGAAAAATTGAGTTTAAGCCATTTTATCGCTAGACACCAGTCTAATAGTAAGTGGTGAAATTGTGGTTAAATTGCGAATAAATCATTATCATCATCATCAGCCAATAGCAATACACTACTGGACATAGACCTCTCTAGTTGTACGTCACTTTAGACCTAAGAATAAAACAAAAGATCTCAAGGCTTTGTCCATAATCGTCACGCTGGGTAGGCGGGTTGGCGATCGCAGGGGCGTAGCTCTTCGCTCCGGTGACCCTGCCGCTTGTTATCGGCGTTTATAAGAAATAAGAAATGTTTATTATTTTTGGACATCACAACATGATATAGGTACAGAACACACAAATTACACTTAAACACAAAAAAAGATAAACATACAAACATAATACACATAACAATTAGACCGGACACGGCCGTTGCGATGTCCAAAATAAAAGGGCCTCACTCAGCATTAGGCCGTGGCCCCCGTAGAAGCCACGGCGCTGGTTTTCAGTGATATTTAGCTACGCCTTCAAACGTGATGGTTACACTACCACCAGTCGGTTGCCAGTATGTTTGTGTTTTTTTTAAAGTAAACAAAATAAAAATAAATTAAATAGTAGACAATAAGACGATTTATTCGCGTTGTAAATATTTAATGGCACATAAAATTCATTGATGGACCAGCTAGAGCTTTGCCTGAAGCCCCAAATAATGCTGTTAGCTTTAACGAGACATTTTACGATCTAACGTTTGACAGGCGACGCGATTCACAAAATTACGAGGTTGTTGCCTTCCTGATCTAATTGTACGAGTAATTAACAGCATTGTTTAGCAAAAAAAAACTGACTTCAATATGGCGCCACCGAACCAGTGGTAACAAAGATACAAAAAAAATGTAGTGGAATTAAATAGAAATAGAAAAACGTTTATTATTATTGGACATCACAACGTACACAGTAGACAGACATTATACCAAAACATAAATAAAGATAAACACATAATAGGTACATGATAATTAGACCGGACAAGACCGTTGCGACGTCCAAAACAAAAGGACCTCACTCAGCATTAAGCCGTGGCTCCCGTAGAAGCCACGGCGCTGGTTTTCAGTGAGTCCTGCTGAGTGAAGCCCACGGACGATTGTCTCTGCTCCCATAATATATATAAATAAATAATAGATGTATATTATAATAGATGATCAGTTGTCTACCCAATAGTAAGCTTCGGCTTAGTTTGAGGCTAGATAGCGCTGTGTGGCCCAGTGTGGCATGTTTTGGGTTTTTATCTAAGTATATATCCCATTATACATATTCGTTCATCCTTGAGATTATTTATTTCTCAAAGGACGCGATTCATAATTTACTGTTTACTTTTTGTTCAAATTACTCATAATCATAACACAATTTCATTCCATGTTTGTTTTTCGAGAGTTGTTGTTTGCAGTACTGAAATTTTCCAGACTTAGTCTCGAATAATAATTACAATAGGAGGGATTATTCGAGTACCATGTTTTCGTACTCTTAATGGCTGGTTCCATTATTTTTTATTCATGCCTCGAATCGTTTAGCACGTAAATAAGTCTGTCTTGTTTTTTTAGTAAATGTTATTACACTATCGAAGAATTTTTCAAGGATAAGACGTGATCATACTTTGTAAAAATGTTAAAATAATTTCATCTTGCTATTGTATAAATTCCGGTTCTACACTGCCTACCCCGAGAAAGAAGTCGAAGCGTCGGAAGACCTGCAGCTAGATGGTCGGACGATATAAAAAGACGGCAGGGCCGACCTGGACCAGAGACGCCGCATCTAGAACGCTCCGGAACTCCAAAAAGGAGGCATATGTTCAGCAGTGGACGCAAAAATGCTGAGAAGAAGATTGTATAAATTGCGACGCCCTTGCAGGGTGCATGTGCTGTACGCCTAGTTCTTATCATCTTGTATTTTACCACATGTTTGCAATAAACAATTTGAATTTGAAGATCCCTCTTACCTAACTAGGTCATAGCGTATATAGGTAGGTGTAGGTGTGTAAAGGACCTCCACCCTATAGAATACCACAGCCAAATGACCTCCAGGTCCTGTGTCTGCTGGTGAGTAGGGTCTCTGGATCTCGTGGGGTGAGTGCTGCATCAGCTGCCGGGGGTGAGGGTTAGGCCGACATGGCAGTGGCAACTGACAGGTAACTAACAATTACTTTCATGTTATATTAATAAAAATAATATTTTATTCCCTCTCTGTTAATTTCTCGCATTTCCACGATTGTCCCCGTGGAATTCGGTAAATTCTCGCGTAATGAAATGGTTGACGGTCGGAATATTTTAGCGTGGTTATGTTTATTTTGTCCCGAAATAAGCACAATGTAGAAGGCACTTTCTGTATATTTTGTACCTACAAAAGAATTTGCCTATGTTTTATTAAAGTTATTTATTAAACGAGAGTCTGAAATAAAAGTTATAATTAATATCGTGGTACTTACCTAAAGTATAAAAAAAACAAAGTACCTAATAAATGAAACTATTGATAAATTTAGAAACACATTTTGACTTGAGTAATAAGAAATGTAACAATAGATCGTATAATTATATCTACCACACTGCTTCGATTCAATTTCGAATCCAATTTCGTTTCACCTGTTCTGAGAAATACATTCTTTGATGTCTTATAATTATGATGCGAAGCTACGATGAATTACACATTCGTCGTAGTAACGCGTTGTGTAATTACCTCAATATAATTAACCACAATTAACTCTGCCGTGCCCAAAACTTGTGTCATTACACAAACTTTCTAGTTTACTCGGCATTTCTGTTGTAAATGAAAGACAAGCTATGGTAGTTAGCACACCCACGCAATTTCTAGTCGTACTACAATGGTACGGGATGTAAGGGACCTATCATCTTCGCGCTCCAAGCCACCCTCACCTGCCCGTAGTGCATCCTGCTGAACAACGAACGAGGCTCTGGCAACCGACTGGTGGTGGTATAACTGTCGCATCTGGTTGAATCTCCTATTCAATTGAATCGCTAGCGCGTTCATTGAATGACGACATTCAATTGAATAACTAGACCGAACGTTGACTAAACACGCGTCACTTACGTAACGTCCAACTAGGTAGCGGATTGAAACATAGCTCTTTGAAAAGAGCGGATGTAAAAGCAGTCAGGTGATTGTAATTTAGTTCATTCTTTTCCCACGCGGCGTTAGTAGTCACCAAAACCAATATGGCGTCAAACATGGTAAAAAATATATGAACAGTTTTGATATTTTTTTGCTTAGATTCACTGTAAACTGACTTATTCGTTAGAAAATAGTGTGACAGCAATGATTTACCTATTAATACGCCGCCGCCGGATACTTTTAAAGAAAAATTATAAACTAAACATTACATTGTTGGCTTTTACCCATTCAACGACTATGCTAAAATGACGTTCAGTCAAGACGTTGAACGTTTCAATCAATAACTTGACGAGTTGTCCTTTAGGCATTCAATTGAATGTCGTCATTCAATGAACGCGCTAGCCATTCAATTTAATAGGAGATTCGACTAGATGACTGCGACATAACCACTGCGATTGAAGGCGTAGCTAAATACCATGGCGGGTAGCAGCGCGGCGTCACCGGAGCGAGGAGCTGCGCCCTGCGACCAACCCGCCGGCTTAGCGTGGCGATTAATAGTATAACCTCTAGGTTTTTGCCCAAAGTGGCGAACAGCTGGAGAGGCCTATGTCCAGCAGTGGACTGCAATAGGCTGATGATGATGATGACTACAATGGTACACTTTCCTGACCGAGTTTCCGACCTAGCGACCAATCTCTAAGCAGACTAGTTAAGTCATCATCATCACCGGATTATCACAGTCCACTGCTGGACATAGGCCTCACCAGTTGTTCGCCACTTTCGTCAAACAGCTTTACCCATAATCGCCACGCTGGGCAGGCGGGTCGATCGCAGGGCGTAGGTTTTCGTAGTTGCGGCAGTTCTAGACCATTCCATGCCCTGTGACACCACCCTAAAGGTGCTTGACGGAGGGGCCGGGGTTTGTAGTGGGTACTCCCTGCCTCCTACCATCCTGAGGCAGGGTGCCGCTCTTGCAATTTTGTGAGCGGCGTGAGTCCCACATACCCCCGTCGTTCCCCCGAACGGCGGGAATGCGCAAAAGCATTTTCCCCGGATTAAAAAAAAGAATAGCTTAGAATAGGTAGAATGAATTTATTTGGTACTCACAAAATAGGAAATGTGTAAGTATACATCATTTAGGCTTCCTTCAGATTGACGTTTAACCGCCATCAAACCGCCGTCAAACCGCTACCCCTGTTCACACTACGAACGCGGCGAGGCGCGGCGTTCAAACTGCGGTTTGGCGGTTGATTCGCTACCCCTGTTCACGGCGTATCGGCGGCGGCGGCCGCGTTTTGACATCGGCGGGCTAGGGCTGCTCTATAGTCAAATTGTGAATATCGATGAAAGTAGAAGACAAATGCCCATCGCGAATCTTACATATGCAAAGTAAGCGTATCTGCACTACGTAGTGTCACTAGGAAAATAACTTAGTGCCGACGTAAGTTCTTTAGTGTAGGTATTCTCGTAATTAATGGTTCACAATTGGTGGGCAGCAATACTATCCATATTTTGGGTAAAATTTTCAGCTACTAAATATTTTTAGCTAGAAGATATACTCTACCACAAATCAATGTCGCAAAATTTCATATTCATTAATTCTAAAGAGGTTTGCTCTTGTCAGGTGAGCAATATCCACCATTCCCTGAACTCCGCCAGTGCCTTCAGGTCCCATTACGTAAAACAGTACTCGAAGGTAATATAGAATAGGAAAGAAAGGACGAGAGAGGCCACGACGACCATTACACAACAGCTAAGGAGAAAGTTATTTAACTATTTCCTAAATGATAATAATGGCCCGTTTGCACTATAAAAAAAAATACCTTTCTTTACTCTTTGTCGAAATATTTTCTCAAGAAACTATCCATTTCCATTTAAAATTATTTTACTTTTTAGCTTATTATATTTAGATATTATCGAAACTTTAATAGCACTCTACCTCCATCACTAGCTAGTGACATTTCTTCTTCTGTTTTATAGAACGTAACTTTACACGTTTAAAATAAAATATGAAACAAATTTATTTGAATTTATAAATTATGGTGGAAAATATAAGTACACGATGAGGCCACACTAATTATTTAGAAATTGTTATTAAACTATAGATACATTTTTAGTTAGCATTTTTCTATACCAAAAATCAAACTTTATTTTCTATGAAATACGAAATAATGGAAATCTGAACATGATTAATTCATGAATACTTATATCTACCTATTTTATGTGGCTTTAGGGAAAGGATTTTTTAAAAGAATATTAGTAGATTTTAATTAGTTTTCCTTATTCAATAATATAACATATTTTATTAAATTGAAAATGTGAATTGTAAGTAAATTAAAAGCGCCGTAAACTGCCATCGGTTCCGGTAGAACATGTTGCAAAATCTCGTTCCTACTTCCCTGAGGATTCAAACCACATAGAGATTTTGGTTAACGCCTGTTGTGATTTCCACGGCAGTAAATAGGCTTTCCAGGTGTAACTGAAACTTTTCAGAAGGACCCTTCTCGTACAAGGCATCAAAAGTTAGGAGTGGGAGTCTTTGACGTCACTCGCTCCCGTAAAAATGCCTCACTGAGTACGTCACGCGTAATTTCAACAGGCTATAACTTTGTAATTTTTAGTCTAATTTGCAAATAAAAAAATACGTGTCTTTTATTTTTTTTTTTTGATATAACGCACCCCCCGGCGAATAAAACGGTTATTGCAGAATTGCTATTTTTCAGGAGAAGCAAAAAACCGAAATCGGTGTATTCACCGATTATTAGAGATATTTCTCTGAAACTATAACTTTCAAATAAATGCTTTTAACTTTAATTGAAAGTAGAAACAAGAAAGCAGTCGTGTCTGTCCGAGGTGCAGCGAAATCTACCTGATCCTTGTCTATAAATGTAGCCACCGATCTCCAGGAACCGCTGGCAAAACTTTTCAAATCGAAAAACGGTTTGAGTTCAGTTGAATACCCGATTGAAGCAGTACCCTCACTTGAGCAGCATCATCAAGTGCGATATCCATATTCAAGCTATGTTTCTTATTACTCATCTTTGAACCGTTATCGACCCTGGGAGATTTGTTTGTGTGCGCGTCGACGATGACACCGGCATGACTGATGTGTACTTCTCCAATTGAAAGTACCAGGAGTGCATAATCACATAGGAAGTTTAAATTATTCAATTCCTATACAAGAAGCATTGTAATATTTGATAAGGATTTCTTTAAGTATTGTGGGAACGAAAACTCCCATTAGATCTACCGTAAAAACAGGTAGTAGAATACAACATAATACATCATAATTTTAGTATGAAGTAAGTAAATACAATAATTCTTTATTTTCGCAACGCGCTTCAAAATGGTTACGTTCTGTTAGTAGATACGTAATTGTTTTATTTTTAGTGTTGTTACAATTTAATCGTTACGTTAATGGATCATAATGATTAATCGATATGTGAAGAGTACAAATTGTAATCACAGCATGGGTCACCAGAAAGTTAAACGATCACTAAGAATCGTTAATTATTTGCTGTTCGCTTAAGACAATTGTGACAACTGTATTAAATGTGAGTTTATGAAATTTATTTCTTAAGTGAAGATGTTATTATAGATAAAAATACGATAATATTATGATTTAATCAAAACTTAACTTTTGTAATAATATTTGAAGTTTGTAGACGTCAATAAACTTCTCATTTGCAATCAATTTAGTACTCATGGCTCTCAAACAAGTTAAATTGTACTTCTTCTTAAGGTGACCAGAAAGTAGTATAGAACAGTAAACAATCGTGTATCCTATTCCCAAAAACAGAGTTATTAAAGTCATACATAAATTATCTTTAAAGCGATTATCGATGTTTAGATTGTAAAATCATTTGGGACTTAAATCGATTTATTCTCACTAAAGAATCAACTATTATCTATAGCCGACCATCGATCTACAACACTACCAGCTGCCGAACCGCAAAACCGCGACCGCTAGTGTGAACACCTCGGCCGTTTTGCGGTTGATCGGCGGTCGATTTGCGGTAGCCGCCGGGCGGATCAACCGCTAGTGTGAACGAAAATAAACGCTAGTATGAACAGGCGCTTAGCAGCTTATCCGACCATCATATGCCCAGAGGGAGGCTCAAGAGCCGTAAAAGCTTTTTGAGACGGACGGAAGCTATCTCAACCCAACCCTCTGAGGCAAGGATTGCTCTTTGGAAGGCGAGGGGCCCCCCTCCACCTAATTATATACCACCGGCCGAATTGTTGCCCCCTGGTCATCAGGAAGTATGGCCGGTGTGGAAATCGTTAAACCGACTTCGCTCCGAGGTTGGCCGGTGTGGAGCCAATTTAGTAAAATGGGGGCATGGTGGGGAGACGCGCGCGGGCTGTATCTGTGGTACTCCACTGCAGACTATGGGTCACCTGCTCACTTGCCGGAAGTGCCCCACCACGTGCACGATGAGAGACCTTCTCGAGGCGACGGATCGCGGCGTCCAAGTCGCTAAGTTTTGGACGGGTTCTATATGATTTTGATTGCTATTGACACGAAAAGAAGAAGAAGCAGCTTATAAATCTAAAGTGGGTACCAAAATGGTCCCCGCTCAGCATAAGGCCGTGATATACACCACGACCACTGGTATTCTGCGGAGCCAGTTCATCATCATCATCCTCTTAGCGTTGTCCCGGTTTGTGCTTCTAGGCCCAGGGTCCGCTTTGACCATGATCCTAGATTTAGCGAGTCTGGTTATTACATTGAAGCGACTGCCATCTGACCTTCGTAACCCTCAGAAAGGGGAACCAGAAAAATTTGGATCATGGTTACATTCAGAATTAACTGGATGTGCAGGTTTTCTCACGATGTTTTCCTTCACCGCTAAGCTAGTGGTATAATTCCGCACATACATTTTTGCAAATCCAGAGGTGCGTGCCCCGCGCGGATTCGAACCGACGACCTCACGTGTGTGAAGCGACGATCTTACCACTACCACGGCTCATTCTGCGGAGCCAGTTAACAAAAAATAATAAACAACAAAGTAGGTATTAATAACAAAAACAACGGACGGTAACTTTGGTAAAAAATGGCGTAGCTTTTCGCTCCAGTGACGCTGCTGCCCGTACGATCTATTTATCTATCTCTAAAAATATCCGTATGACATATACATGCTGAATTTCACATATTAATGACACTTATAAGTAAGTAGTTGGTTATTCTACTTACTTATAACATTTACGTACATAATTAGTAAGTTGGTGTGAAATATAGATCCTACTGATTGACAAAATCAGTTTAACAAATAGAGGAAAGATTTTTATGTAACCTACACATTATTAGGTTTGAAATCAATACATTTTTTTTATTTAAGCCCACATCATCCCACTGTCGGGCAAAGTCCCCTACTCTTCTGCCAATGGGGATGTTTCTAGGGTCAAAATAATTACATTATATTTAGTCCGTATTTTAGATTATAAAAATATATTGGACATGTATTTTTCCTTTTTTCATTTAAACAAAAAATAACAAAGACACAAGGCATCAAAATGTAGGAGTGGGGGTCTTTGACGTCACTCAGTGGCGAAAAAGCTCTCAGTCTGTGACGTCACGCGTAATTTTAACGGGCTATATCTTTGTAATTTTTGGTCTAATTGAACAAATGAAAAAATACGTGTCTTTTATTTTTTAACAATCTAAAAGACGGACTAATTAATTTTTTTACGCTAACAGACCTATAAAAAAATAAAAATCGTTTATTTCAGGCACATGCCCATATTAAATAATAATAATAATTAAAAATTACATATTACAATCACTGTCAATTATCAATTAATAATTTCAAAAATAACATAAAATAAAAATCAAGACAAACAATAATACCAAGAATCATACATTACAATTAGAATAAAATAAAATTGAAATCATATAAAATTAAATTAAAATAATAAACTACAAAATAGGGACAGCGAGTACAAACAGGGACTGTATAGGCACGGGTACAGACACTATTGTCGCTGCATAGCGTGAAGGCCAATCCAGTGCCTCAGGAATGGCGAGTCCCATCTGTCCATCAATTCTTAGACCAAAATGATTGACGGTTCTGCGGCTAATGTGACCAGCCCACTGCCACTGCAGATTGTGTAATCTATCAGACCACACAATCTGCCGTGGCACTCATGTCCATATATCCCATTTTTCAGATGAAATGAATATAAAATGAAAATAATGAGTGACTTTTAACTTGGTTCGTAGTCTTAGCGACTCGGCCTTCCCTTTAAACTTGCGAGTCATAATCACTATCAGCATTTTCGACTGGCTCGATGGCTCATTTGGTAGTGACCTCTGCCCTCTGAGCCAAGGGTCGCGGGTTCCATTCCCGCACAGTACAAATAATCGTGTTCATGAATACGTCTGTATTGGTCTGGGAGTTTTTTATGTATAATAAAAAAAGTATTTAAGTAAGTTTATCAGTTGTCTAGTACCCATTATATAAGCTTCGGCTTAGTTTGGGGCTAGGTGGCGCTGTATGGCTCAGTGTGGCATGTGGCATGTCTTGGCATATCGTAGTCCACTGCTGGACATAGGTCTCTCCAGTTGTCCGCCACTTTGGGAAAACACCTGGAGGGATTACACATAATCACCACGCCGGGTAGGCGGGTTATGTAGCTTCCCACTCCGGTGACGCTGCTGCCCGTCATCAGCCTATGGTATTACGCTACGCCGTCCGTAGTTATACCGCCACCAGTCGGTTGCCAGAGCCTCGTCTGTAACTTAGTAAGATGGAAAAGGGCAGATGAGCTTGGAGCAAAAAGATGATGGGTCGTTCCCATCCCAAAGTGTCCCTTAAATAAAGCCAATCAAAAAGTAAACCCATTTCGTGCTAATCCTAAGTGCTGATAAGGTTATGTTTGGATAACCAGATACGAATAGTTTACTTCATAGGCATATGTTGATAAATAATGTTAGTGATATGGATATAAATTAAACAGTGATAATATTGGGTACGAGGGTTTATTAAAGGGGACTAAATAGACGAAATTAATAATTATTTTAATCATCATCATCAGCCTATCGCAGTCCACTGCTGGACATAGGCCTCTCCAGGTGTTTTTTTTATAGTAGCTCGACATAATGGCTTCCCTACGCCTGATGGAAAGCGAAAGAGAAGCCCAAGTCGCTGTGACAACTGGCAAGTAACTGGTCAGTTGCCACTGCCATGCCGGCTCAACCCCCCACGAGCTCCGGGAACCCTACTCACCGGCAGAAACACGACCCGGCGGTCATTTGGCTGCGGTCATTCTATAGGTTGGAGGTCCTTCCCCGGACGGGCGACTCAATTCGAGCTAAGATTCACTATGCCCTACCTCTCTTGATTTGTGTTCCGGATAAACAACAACACAAAGTACCTAAATCACTATAAAATAAAAAAAAATACGGCTTAATTGCTGAGTAAGGCCCTTTTTTGAATGTCGCAGCACACCGTTTCCGATCCTTTGTGCTTTTTCGTTTGTCTTTTTTGTGTTTTCTATTTCTTCGCTCACGCAGGAGCCACAGCGCTGGAATTCCATGTTCCGCTGAGTGAAGACCTTTTGTTCCTCGCTTCTTGGAACCACCAAAAACGAAAACGATCGTTCGTTTTCGATTTTGGTGGGTGTTGGGTCTGGGTGTTTATATTTAATAATAATAAATGTTTATTTCTCCACAAAGTATACACAGACTCAATGTTTACAAAATAGGTACAACCGATTTCTACACTTTGTGGAAGACTGGTGCATAAACTAAGCATGTAATTGCCTGTATTTCAAGCCACCAGGATCCCACCCCTTGAACACATCAATAATCATAGGTAAACAAGTAACCACTGAATGACAAGTAAATAATAGATGGAAAAAAAAATTAATAAGAATAATTGGGGTATCCCCCTTAAAACTTGATTGTCAAAAATTTGTATTTAAGTATTTATTTGTGGTACCTTCGTTGTTCCGATACCCATAACACAAGTGCTTAAGCTACTTACTTTGGGATCGGAGCAATGTATGTGATGTTGTCTGATATTTATTTATTAATAAAAATCGACTGACGAATTTTAGTTCGTATATTCGAACACGGGATATACAAATGAGAGGGATTTATGGGGCAAAAATACGCGATTCGTTCAACGAACGATAGTTTTCGTTTTTGTAGGGGGCCATGGTTTCTAAAAGCATTTATGATTCGGTAGTTTAAGGTCCAATCTATCCCTATGTAAGTAGCACGAAAACTATTGTTTTCTAAATGAAAATACCGAAGGGACCGCCATTATTATACGTAAATACTATACGACTATTAACATTTAGACACAACAAATGTTTATCCAGGGCGGGTTTGCTACTGTATGCCGTTGGGCCAGACAAACAAAGCAATGTACCTAGTCAAAACACACAAATGGCTTAATAAGTTATATTGTTGAGTTGCTTTCATAAATATACATGACTTGTGAAAAGGAGCCATTATAGAGTAGCCTTTTTAAATAGAATAGAATAGAAAAAAACTTTATTTGGACACATGACACAAAGAAAACAATAAATAGGTAGGTACACTTTTGACAGACAAACAAAAAAAAATACAACTGCGCAATGCGACCAATATGGCGTCTCAGCTATTGTTATAGCAAACCTTTGCTGTAACGCTGGTTTTCAGTGAAAACCATCGGTAATTATCGGCAATGATACCGATCAACGTAAACGGAAACATGAAAATAATTATTACGATTATAAAATTAGAGTTGCACTCTCAAACAAAAGAAAAAACAATTTAATTTGGGATAATATGACTGTGTGTCAGGCAAACGTGTATATGACATATACAAATTGTGTATACTCGTATCAGAGTGGGATGTGGTGAGGAGAGAACTGAGAAAAAAAAAAAATTATACATACAGACGAATTGAAACTCCTCCTTTTTCGAAGTCGGTTATAAATATAAAGCGGCTGTTAGGATATTTGCTCCTCGCGTAAAGAATTTTTTAAATTTTTTTTTATTCAAAATGAGTTTGCGCTTGACTGCGATTCGGCTGAATAAGCGATATCGTAGTCTACGATGGAACGCGCTCACCCAGCGAAAACCGGTTCACTCTCGCCTTGAACATCGGAAGATTATAATCTCTCGGGGAACAAGGAGCCCGGCAAAGAGTTCCATAGTTTAGCCGTTCGCACTATGAAGGTAGACGCGAAACGCGTTGTTGAGTTGAGTTATTGAGTTTGGCTGGCTGGCCTCCTCCTTTTCGAAGTCGGCTAAAAAGGTATCTCGCAGCGGTCAGGAAATGTTGCGACCGCCTCGAAGAAGAAACGGATATTTCGTCCTTCCCTTCGGGTGTGGACGGAAATTGCTGCCACTTCGGTCTAACACGCCTGTCAGTAACGTGGCACTCAGTACTACACTGAAGACATGGTGTTAATTGAAATATAAACATTTGATGGAATTCTTTCATTCTTTATTTTGAGAGTAGTAGAAGTAGGTAGATTAGATTAGATATACTTTATTGCGCACCATACATTTGACTTAAAAGCTAGGCATTACAGACACTTGTTGCACAATTTAGGCGGCCTTATCGCTATAAGCGATCTCTTCCAGACAACCTTAGGGTAGAGGATAAATGAAAAATTAAGGGGGAGGTGAGCTATCAACTAAATCGGAATTGATGCTAGCCAATAAATATAAATATATAAATAATAATACATACATAAGTAATATACATAATGTACTACCATCTAACATGGGATATACATAACAATACATGCATAAATAATACACAATTAAATATATATATACATATAATGCATACTTGTAAAGAATCGAATAGTGCAATACCAGCTTCCGAATCAAAAGAAAGAAAACTGATGTAGAAGAGCTTTTAGAGCGCCAAAAAGTGCTCCTTTACTCGAGCTTTGAAACTAGGCAAGGATCAGGACTGTCTGATGGATAGTGGTAAGGAGTTCCATAAGCGGATAGATTGGACGATAAAGGACTGTGTGTAGGAATGAGAGTGATGAGGAGGGAATTTAAGAAGTACTTAGGTAGGTAGGTATTTGAGGACGATCTATTTCATTGCTTTTACTTATTTATTACACACTAGCTGTAGGGAAGCTCTGCCGACAGAATGATCGAAGATGTGCTTGTGGTTCGGGCCGCTCCCATCGCTCCCCCTTAGAGGGGAGCCGTGTTGCCTGCCATTTAGGGTGGGCCGCGCTTATGGGTCATGGCAGCTCTAGTTTTAAGGTCCCGTGACACCACCCTGTGGGCGCTTGAAGGAGGTCCGGGTGTTTAGTGAGTATTTCCTGCCTTTCTACCATCTTTAGGCAGGATGCCGTTCTCCAAGGGCGGCGCGAGTCTCACATACCCCGGCGTTCCCCCGAACACCGGGCATGCGTAAAAGCATTTTCCCCGGATAAAAAAAAGGTCCCTACAGCTCTGCCGACAGAATGATCGAAGATGTGCGTTGAGTCTGTGAAATATTCGCGACAGATTTTTGCGCATCGTGTGCGTTACTGCGTAAAATTGCATCACAGACTAGAAAGTGCGTCACGCACGTATAGTCTGTAGTCTGCGCTATGCAGAATAGCTTTAAATCTATACTATTCTATTAGAAGATGACTAAGCGCTGGACCACCGCCTCCCAGTATAAATACTCGTAGAATAGGTTATTAATACATTTAGGCATACTTTTTCGCAACCAATCTGGCATAATATTTAGGCAGGTTGTTCAACACAAATAAACCAATATTCGCACACGTTCGCTCCTTCACTTGTATTTTAATCGACTAATAAATAACCCCCATTAAACTCTTAAATAACTCAACATAAATATATCCGTAAATCAAAATCAGACGCGCTACTCATCTTCCTATGAAACTATTAAAAACATAATTCAGCATTGTTTGCGTCTATAAAATTATCGCGAATTTGTAATAAAATTCTATGATTGTTAGGATGCCTGTCTATTTGTATAGTTAGGTGAACGATATCTTACAATAGGCTACAAGGCATGAAAAGTTAGGAGTGGGAGTCTTTGACGTCACTAGCTCCCGTAAAAATGCCTCACCGAGTAACGTCACGCGTAATTTCAACGGCCTATAACTTTGTAATTTTTAGTCTAATTTACAAATAAAAAAATACGTGTCTTTTATTTTTTAATAAGCTAAAAGACGGACTAATTAGAATTTTAGGCATAATAGCCTATTGTTTTGTTAATAGGCCCGGTGGCTCAATTAGTAGTGACCCCTGCCTTTTGAACCAAGGATTGTGGGTTCGATCCCCTCCCGGCACTAAAATTCATGTGATGAACATTCGTGCTTGTTCCGTGTCTGAATGTTTGTACTTTTGATGTCGTGCAAAAAAAGGCAATAAAGTCCCGTTTTAGGGTTCCGTAGCCAAAGTGGCAAAAACGGGACCCTTATTACCCTTTTAGTCGTTATCATCAACCTTAAGATGTCCACTGCTGGACATACAACATACATAGGCCCGCTATTGCCCGTTTCCTAATATTCCCTTTGTCATTTTTACGACACCAACAGGGTGAGACGGGGTGGTCCTATTCTAAATCCGGAAACTACACGGATTTTGGGGACGGTACCCTTAAAGCTGTAATAAGTAAAAAAAGTATAGGGCATAGCGAATCTTCGCTCGAACTGAGCCGCCTATCCGGGGTAGGAGGACCTCCACTCTATAGAATACCGCAGCCAAATGACCCTGAAGGTCGTGTTTCTACCGGTGAGTTGGGCTTCCGGAGCTCGTGGGGGATAGGGTTGGGCCCGCATGGCGGTGGCAACTAACAGGTAACTGACCATTTACTTGTTCGTTGTCACAGGAACTTGGGCTTTTCTTTCGCTTTCCATCAGACGTAGGGAAGCCATAATGTCCAGCTACAGTATAAAAATTATAGCCTAATCGCTGTCTACGTGGAACGTGGCCCTAACAATCATGGCTGCGCTATTTATAAGCAATGTACACGAGAGCTTTAACTCAGTCCGTGGCCAGTATTTATGGTACCAATACCATTGTTTGTTTATGTTTATGAATTGGATCGTTTTTTGTCAGTGACTAATGGAAACCAGTTTGTTATATTGTAAACATAGATTAGGGTACTAACGGAGCAAGTACAAAAAAGATGTTGTGATCAATATTTCCTACGCAACAGGAGGGAGTGAAGGAAGACGTTTTGTCATTTCCAGGCTCCACCAGAATACCAGCGCTGTTCAGGTTCCACCAGAATATCAACTACATAAGTCAGAGAGAATGCGTTTCTAACAGGTCGTGATCAAATGGGCGATGTTTATTTTTATGAAATAGGGGGCAGACGAGCAGACGGCTCACCTGATGGTAAGTGATAACCGCCGCCCATGTACATCTGCAACATCAGGAGTTACAGCTGCGCTGCCGGCCTTTAAGAAAGAGGTACGCTCTTTTCTTGAAGATTTGAAGGTCGTATCGGTCCGGAAAAACCGTTGGCGACAATGAATTCTACAGTTTACTCGTGCGGGGCAGGAAATTGCGAATTGCGACAGGCTCGGTGGCTCATTTGGTAGTGACCTCTGCCCTCTGAGCCAAGGGTCGTGGGTTCGATTCCCACCCGGGACAAACATTCGTGTGATGAACACTTGTGTTAGTTCCGTGTCTGGGTGTTTATATTTGTATTTAAGTATTTATTTGTGGTACCTTCGTTGTTCTGATACCCATAACACAAGTGCGTAAGCTACTTACTTTGGGATCGGAGCAATGTATGTGATGTTGTCTGATATTTATTTATATTTATTTATTTAATTAATTATATTTTAACTGTTCCGAACACGTTTCCTAGAAGAAGACTAATTTGTCATCATTGATTGTTATGATATATCAGGAAATGTATGTGATTATGAAACAAAGTTCATAAGAAAAGTTACTTAAATTATGTAGCTTCAAAATGACGGATCGCAAAATGTTGTATACCTTTGAATTATTGCTCATCATGTCACAAATTTCAATTAAGATTTCTTAGAACCCTTCGACGTCGTAAGCTGCCTCTTCGCAGAACCGGATCGAGGTTGCGGAGCGGTGTGCGATATAAAATCTACCAATAGAATTGCGATGATTCTTTTATCGTACCTCGCTATAATGGCTTCCCTACGCCTAATGAAAATCGAAAGAGAAGCCTAAGTCCTCTGACAACGGGCAAGTAACTGGTCAGTTACCTGTCTGTTGCCACCGCCATTCCGGCTCAACCCTAACCCCCCGCGAGCTACAGAAACCCTACTCACCGGCAGTAACACGACCCGGAGGTCATTTGGCTGCGGTGTTTTCTATAGAGTAGAGGTCCTTTCCCGGCTCAATTCGAACGTAGATTCGCTATGCCTTAACTCTCTTAAAATGTGTAATGTGGCCACTAGACGCAATCAATTGCTAATTACCATCCAAATAAAAGAGGTCATCGCTTAGTATAGAAACATCTTAGTTGCGTAATGATATTCCTACCTATAACTATTGACATTTTTAATTTCATTTCATACAAGATTAATATTCAGTTAATTGGGTAGCAAAATTCGTGACATCATCTTGAAGCATTACAAAATATAATAACCATGGAAGTAATAAGTAAGGAACGAGTATTTTATTTTTTATTTTATAATAATTTCAAATAATTAACACTTATGTAAACATTTTAAAAATTTGGTAAACATCCATACTTATAATAAATCTGTAGAGAGGTCAATTCTGTACATTAACCCTTTGACGACTACGGGGACACGGGGATCCCATGCTAAAAACATAAGATAACTAAATAACTATCATGGGAATCAATGTAGTTTTATTTTAAATTGGTTTTTGATAGTATTACTTCATTATTTATTGTTGTCAATATAACATTTGACATGTCAACCATTTTCTATGGTCATGGGAAGTTGACCGTCCGCGTGGCGCGCAAAACGAAAACTTTGCGATGATGTCTCGAGGTGTAATAATAGTTTTGAATACTTTGTATTATGATATATTTATTCGTTGGTTAGTATGTTGTATCATATGTTATTATAAAATAAATGTGCATGTCGAGTACTTTGCTACATAGCTGTGAACATAAAGGGACATCGGGGTCCCTATGGCCCGTGAGGGAATATTTTTGTATACATATTGCAGTTACATTTTTTTGCTATTATCATCATCGGCTTCTCGCAACCACTGCTGGACATAGGCTCTTTCATTTGTACGCCACTTTACTTGATCCTAGGCTTCTCGCATCCAGCATTTACCAGTAATTTACCAGTAATTTTGATCAAATTGTCGCTCTATCTACGTTTGCCGAGAAGCGGTATCAACTCTAGAAGTCGTGTATCTCAATGGTTATCAGTTCTGTGTTCTGTGGCTGATATGGCCAGTCTACTGCCCCCTTCTGCTTACTAATTAGTAGAGCTATATCGATGGCCTTAGTTCTCTGATGGATCATCTTGTTTCGGATCCGATTCAGCAGATAGATGCCGAGCATAGTCCTTTCCATAGCTCGCTGAGCAATTTTCAGCTTGTGAGTTAGCCATACCGTAATTGCCCACGTTTCGGCTACGTATGTCAGAACCAATGGGACGCACAAATTGAAGATTTTCGTATTTAGGCACTGTAGGCATCGACGACAAACGCTGCCCCGTCTAGCTGAATTCTTCATTATTCAATTCATCTAAAAGCAGTTTTCACCTAATTGTAATGTCTGCCCGAGATACACCTATTTTTGACCAACTACGAAGATGGCGGCGCTGTGTACAGCAAACGATTCAGGGGAACATGTTTATTGAACATGGTTTTGGTTGATAGTTTTAGCCAAGTTCATCCGTATGTGCGCATAGAAGATTCGGCCAGTTCATTCAGCATCTGTTGTAGGTTCTACAGCGATTCTAGCATTATGACGTTGTCGTCTGTAAATCGGAAGTAAGATATGTGTTCGCCATTTAGCTCAATGCTAAGTCCGTCCCAATTCAGCGTCTTGAACATATTGTCTAACTAATACATTAGTGAACAGTTTCGGGAAACGATATCCCCTTGTCTCACTCCTTGATACAACGGAATAGGTCATGTTTGCTGATTCTGTACTTGGATGGACATGATGGGGGCTATATAGATACATCTAATCACTGGGATGTATCGCTACTCTACGTGGTATCGGTGCAGGGATCCCAAAACAGACCAGATTTCAACACAGGGGCTGATAATGCTCTCTATTATAATTATTTTTCATTTATATTTATAACTAATTTGTAAAATAACTACCATGTTTAATTAATTAATATGTTAAAGTATGATATATTTTGTAAAACCCCCAAAAAATTAATGAATCTTAAAAATGTAAAGAGAAGTTATACAAGCAAAAAGTGACCGTCACCGACCATAGGGACATGTGTGTCCCAGAAAAAAACTGGGAAACTATAACTTATTTCAGTATTTTGATTTAAAAATATGATTTTTAGGAGCCCTATGAACCATCCTAACTAGTTAAAATGATTGATTTACCTCCCATAACCTTATGGTCCTGAAAGGGTTAAATATATTTTCAAAATAACTATCAAGAGATGATAACTGATCGATACTCGAACTAAATACCTAATTGTTCACTTGGCGGCGCCCATAAGTACGAGCGCACTCTGTGATTACGTAAAAAAAACTCCGTTACAACTCCGCAAAATTGTGCGGAGGCGGAAGCGGAAGCGAAGGTACGATTTCTTGCGGAACTTCCGCAGTAACGGAGGCGGAGTTCCGTTACAACCCTAATCGGAGCAATGTATGTGATGTTGTCCGATATTTATTTATTATTTATTTATTTAATATGTCGAGCTACTATAAAACATAACAAAAAAACAGAGAGTGCACCTGTGTTTGAAAACTATTGTGTATTTAGCTGTGCCGGCGGCGTCGCACGCGTGGATATCGAGTTTCAAAAATAACGGACTTCCACAAAATGGTACCTAAATTTTAAGTTAAAAATAAATAAAAAAAAAAAAGTTAGACCTCTAGCAATACATTGGTGAAAACCGCATTTAATTCCATGCAGTAGGTTTCGCGTGACGCGCGATCAAAAATACAGATAAAAATTTCTCCCGTCTTCCGAACTGCTCCGTCACTGCTCTGCTCCTATTGATTGTAGTGTGATGAAAAGTATACTATATCCTGCCCAGGAGTATGAAGAATAATCGTACCAAGTTTCGTTAAAATCCGTCCAGTTGTTTTTTTTTCTATAACGAACATGCAGACAGACAGACAGACAGACAGACGGACAGACAGACAGACAAAAATTTTACTAATTGCATTTTTGGCATCAGTATCGATTACTAATCATCCTCTGATGGTTATTTTGAAAATATATTTAATGTACAGAATTGACCTCTCTACAGATTTATTATAAGTATATATAGAAGATAGATATCTAAGCATATTTGACTAGTAATTTGAATACGGGCCGCTGTAACCAAAATTTGAAGAGATTTTTATTGTTCTTAGTTCTAAACCTAGCATTAAATCTAGCTGTTCTAATTTAGGAAACGTTTCAATAAATATTGCAAAGTCGATAGAAACAAGACATGTTTATTTCTCTAGCTAAACGAAATGTGTTGTTTTTGAATTCCTTCGCAATGAGAATATGTGAGATACTCTCACGCTTTTTACTACATTGGGATTGTTATTAAAAATAAATACATAGATAAATATCGTCACTTTTTAGCAAAACAGTTCATCATCATCAGCAGTCCACTGTTGGACATAGGCCTCTCCAGTTGTTTGCCACTATGTAAAAACATCTAGAGGCTTTGTTCATAATCGCCACGCTGGGCAGGCTGGACGACAGACGCAGGGCGTAGCTTTTCGCTCCGGTGACACTGCTGCCCGTCATCGGCCTGTGCTATTTAGCTACGCCTTCTAACGTAATGGTTTTACCACCACCTGTCCGTTTGCCAGAGCCTCGTTTCTTGTTCGGCAGGATGCACCACAGGCAGGTGAGGATGCCACCGAGCCAGTCAAATACAATCGCTGTTCTACGAAACTTTCCACAATAGCTAGTAAGTAGGTATAGTAATCTAATAACAAAACGAACTTTCAGCCATAATATATTGATACAGTTACAACACTCCTCTATTTCTTATCTATAGATAAGTACTGGTTTAATTAATTTTGGCATCCCACTAATCCAACTATGTGTACTTTGATCACACTTCAAAGGAATCACCGGTATTTTGTTTGTTATTACTAACTATAGTTCATTCGCGTTAAGAAAATAGTGACTCATCACCGACTGCCGGCCAAGCCACACCCCCTAGCCAATTAAAACGCTAGAAATTATAATTTCTAGCGTTTTAATTGGCTAGGGGGTGTGGCTAAATTTTCTTAACGCGAATGAACTATAGCTGTGCCGGCGGCGTCGCACGCGTGGATATCGGGTTTCAAAAATAACGGACTTCCATAAAATGGTACCTAAATTTTAAGTTAGACTTCTAGCAATACATTCCCCAATGTATTGCTAGAAGTCTAACTTAAAATTAAAAATAATATTAATAAATTATAATATAAAAATAAAAAAATATATCTAATGTACAGAATTGACTTCTCTACAGATTTATTATAAGTATGAGATTTAACACTTGGTATTTCACAGCACATACTCGTAGCACCAAAACATACACAAGTTAGACAGTGAACACATGTGACAGACAAACAAATAAAAACATATAAAGTATACACACAACCTTTTTAACCTGTTTCTCAACTGAGAACCCAGCCAGTACATGGGTCACCGACATAGGTGAACGTATTGCGAAGCTGAAATGGCAATGGACCGGACACATATGCCGCAGGGACGATAACAGGTGGAGCCACCGAGTCTTACACTGGCTACCTCGAGAAGGAAGTCGAAGCGTAGGCAGACCAGCCGCTAGATGGTCGGACGATATTAGAAAGACGGCAGGGCCGACCTGGACTAGAGACGCCGCATCTAGAACGCTCTGGAATTCCAGAAAGGAGGCATATTATTATGTTCAGCAGTGGACACATAAGAGAGAAGACATGTGTGTACATAATATTAGCCGGGACGCCAGTCAAGAAACAGCTTGGCGTTGCTTAAAAATAATCTCAGACCGTGGTAGTGGACATTAGAGGCAGGCAGATGTAAAAGCAAATCGTTGAGAAGTGAGAGTGCTCGCGCCGTCGGTGCGTTAGTGGCGCGGCGCGTGCGCACGGCGCGCGTCACGGTGAACAGCCGCTGCTACCACTTGACCCTCCCATGTGTTTACGAGGAACCAAGAAAACAATACGCTCCAGTGTGGAAGTAGAATCAGAAGAGAGATGGTATCTTTATCAGATTTTAATTGGACATAGGCTTCTCCAGCTGTTCGCCACTTAGGGTAAACATCTGGAGGATATACCTGTGGGGGTGGCGTGGTGTGGTAACGGTGTGTAGTAGGTATAGATGAATGGTACCTGATGATGTTGATGTCGGGGTTTCGTGTGCGGAGGTAGAAGTAAACTCGACGCACACTCAATAGTCTTTAATCAACACCAAGATAATCGTTCACACAAATCACAGCACAAACGTCCACAGAAAAGAAGGAGTACGGAAGAAAACAGATAGAAAGTTCAGATACACATTAATTACAAATAGATTCGCCAAATTGTTTACGAGCTAATCGCGCGTGCGTGTAGCTATTGCAAAACTGTCTGCACTGTCAATTAACGTCACAGGTGAGACGCGTGTGCGTAAGCGAGCCGGGAGATGCGCCGGCGCACGGGTCCGCGCAGGACAACAGATAGGTTTATCGATGTATCGACTGCGCGGCTCCAATGCACACGCTCGGCGGAACTATGAATAATATTGACGTACGACGTAATATTTGTATAGGTTTTATTGTTTTTATTTATTATAGTTAATGTGATTAGTGTGTAAGTGTGAATAGTTAGTTTTAGTGTTTATTTAGTTTTAGTTGTAAATAATATTAATAAATGTAAATATATATTAATATGAATTTAAATATTTTATAGACGTAAATATACATACGTGTAAATATAATATGTGGGTTCCCCACATCACTCCCCCCCAGAGACCGTCATGGGCGATAATAATCTGGAAATCGTACAACACGACCTGATCTAGTTTTTATCACAGTGTCCTGATCTGGTGTAGTATGTAAAGTTGTACTGGGAATTGGATCAGGAGTGGGGATAGTCGACTTGGGAGAAGTGGGAACGGTTATGTAAGTAGGAAAAGGATTTGGTACGGGAGTAGGGTCGGACAGTATATAGGCTGGTTTAAGTCGGTCTATAGTTACTGTGACAGGTTTGCCCTTGACCAAAATTTTAAAAGTTTTGTCATTTCTCTCGAGAACTTCGTAGGGACCGGAGTAGGGAGGCATTAAGGCACCTCGCAATGCATCGTCCCTTAAGAAAACGTGACTTGATGTATTTAAATCTTTGTAAATAAAAATTTTATCCTTGCTATGACGCGCAGCGGGGGATGGAGTAAGCTTTGCTGCAAAGTGGCGTAGGCGAGTGGTAAAATCCGAAAGGTCGGTGGAATCCAGTGCTGTCGCTTGGAGAAATTCTCCAGGCAGACGTAAGGGTTCGCCGTAAACCAGCTCTGCAGAGGAAGCTTGGAGATCCTCTTTGAAGCTACTGCGTATGCCCAAAAGAATTAAGGGCAGTTGGTCAACCCAGTTGCAGTCAGCATGACACATTATGGCCGCTTTTAGCTGTCGGTGGAATCGCTCCACAAGCCCGTTACACGCTGGATGATATGCGGTGGTTCGACGGTGTTTGAATCCGATCATTTTTCCAAGATATTGGAAAAGTGTGGATTCGAACTGTCGTCCGCGGTCGGTGACTATATCTGTTGGACATCCAAATCTGGATATCCACGATATTAATGCCTTACCGACGGTTTCCGCAGTCATGTCAACCATTGGGGTAACCTCTGGCCAGCGTGTGAAACGATCCACGACTGTTAGGCAGTACCTATTGCCTTGTGATATAGGCAAGGGGCCAATAATGTCCATGTGTATAAATGCAAAGCGAGCGCGGGGTAAAGCGAACGTGCCAAGAGGAGACGACACGTGTCTGTTCACCTTAGAACGCTGACATGCAATGCATTTCAGGGACCAGTCTCGACAGTCTTTACGCACACCAGGCCAGACGAATCGTTCAGCCACTAACTTAGCGGTTGCGTTGGCGCCTGGGTGACTAAGGCTATGAAGGCTGTCGAAGAGTTGCTTCCTTAAAGGTTTGGTGACGAAAGGTCTAGGTGTCGCTGTACTAACGTCACAGTAGACCTCCGTGTTGGAACCTTGTGGAATTAACTTCTTGAGGCGGAGTGAAGATTCACCGCTGAGGAGTTTTGTCAATTCCGGGTCCACAGCTTGAGATGAGGCGAGACGTTCGTAATCGATAGGTATCTGCAGTTCATCGACGCGTGACAATGTATCGGCAACGACATTGTCTTTGCCCGAAATGTGTCGTATGTCGGTAGTGAACTGAGATACATAATCGAGATGACGATACTGACGAGGCGAACAGTTAATTTTCCTCTCGTGGAAAGCGAAACTGAGCGGCTTGTGGTCAGTATATACCACGAAGTGTCTGGCCTCAAGCATGTGGCGAAAGTATTTGATACTTTCGTATATGGCTAACAACTCGCGATCATACGGGGAGTACTTCTGTTGAGAAGGGCTCAACCTGCGAGAAAAGAACGCGAGAGGTTGCCATAAGCCATCTTTCAATTGCTGCAATACATCACCCTGCAACGTCGCTGCCACTTCAGCGAGCTTTGCACAGAACGCGAGCCAATCCAGCGAGATAGCAGAGCTGAAGAAGATGGTGGAACGTCTCACCCTGAAGCTTGAGGAACACACTCGCTCAGGCCACTGTTCCAGCATCAGATCCAGACCTCGACGACGTGCTTCGAATTGACCACAGTGGGGGTGGCGTGTGTATGGTGAGGTGATCTCCTGGATTCGGTCGGCGAGGTCGGAAAGTTGTTCCAGGGAGTGGGTTGGTTGTGATGCTAGCACAGTCTGGATACTATGAGGCAGACGGTTGCACCAGATCGTCTGAATAAACTCTTCTGGAACGGATGGGCCAGCTAAATCTTGTAGGTGTCGGAGGAATTGGGAAGGTTTCCGGTCACCAAGTTCCTCATGGACAAGTAGCTGACGGACCTTCTTCTCCTGCGATGCTGACAAACGCTTGATGAGCTCGGTCTTAATCTTCGTATAGCGATTCTCGGCCGGGGGATTCAAAATGATGTCTTTTACTGATTTCGAATGCTGTATATTCAGGTTATTGATGACGTTCATAAATTTCACCGAATCCCTGGTTATATCATTGGCTTCGAATTGGCCTTCCAAAAGCGCAAACCAAATCTCCGGTTCATCCGGGTCAAAAGGTGGCACTCGAAGAAAATGACGTGTCGTCCCGGGATCCGTGTCTGATACAGTGGAAACGCGCACTTTTTTATTTCTCGTCGTGACGTTCCCTCTACCCCCGTTTTCGTTCTCAGAATCATAAGATTTTGCAGGATCTGAACTGGCCATCTTCGTGTTCTCGGGGTCACCACTGTGGGGGTGGCGTGGTGTGGTAACGGTGTGTAGTAGGTATAGATGAATGGTACCTGATGATGTTGATGTCGGGGTTTCGTGTGCGGAGGTAGAAGTAAACTCGACGCACACTCAATAGTCTTTAATCAACACCAAGATAATCGTTCACACAAATCACAGCACAAACGTCCACAGAAAAGAAGGAGTACGGAAGAAAACAGATAGAAAGTTCAGATACACATTAATTACAAATAGATTCGCCAAATTGTTTACGAGCTAATCGCGCGTGCGTGTAGCTATTGCAAAACTGTCTGCACTGTCAATTAACGTCACAGGTGAGACGCGTGTGCGTAAGCGAGCCGGGAGATGCGCCGGCGCACGGGTCCGCGCAGGACAACAGATAGGTTTATCGATGTATCGACTGCGCGGCTCCAATGCACACGCTCGGCGGAACTATGAATAATATTGACGTACGACGTAATATTTGTATAGGTTTTATTGTTTTTATTTATTATAGTTAATGTGATTAGTGTGTAAGTGTGAATAGTTAGTTTTAGTGTTTATTTAGTTTTAGTTGTAAATAATATTAATAAATGTAAATATATATTAATATGAATTTAAATATTTTATAGACGTAAATATACATACGTGTAAATATAATATGTGGGTTCCCCACATACCCATAGTCGCCACGCTGGGCACTACTGGCCAGGTTGGCGATCGCAGGGCGTGGCTCTTCGCTCCGGTGACGCTGCTGCCCGTCATCGGTCTGTGGTATTTAGCTACGCCTTCAATTGTGATGGTTATACCGCCACCAGTCGGTTGCCAGCGCCTCGCTTGTTATTCGGCAGGATGCACCACGGGCTAGTGAGCCTAGTTTGGAGCGATAGATGATAGGTCGTTCCCCTACTTATACCTACCTATGTTTGTGTATGTTTGTTTGTCCGCGTTTCTCTGAATAAATATGATGGTGATACAAACAAACAGGTTAACGGAGCGCCTATTTTGTTTGAAGTTGGTTAAACATTCTTGGTAAACATGTTTTTATCGTAATGTCACAAGTAAGAAAACAATTGATAAGAATCTTGTTGGAACGATCACTTTCATGTTTCTGAGCAAATTCTATAATTTGCTCAAAAACATGAAAGTGGTCGTTCATTTGAGCCGCACAACAAAAATATTCAGAAACGATCAAAATAATATGATTAGGTAAGTATAAATGTAATTCAATCCGCGATTCCAAATATAGAAATACTTTGCCTTGTCGAGGATTTGTAAATATGGAGAGCCGAGAACCGAACCCTAAAAATAAAACACAATTATAAATGCCGATATTATTATGATGCCAACTCTGATGGCAGCTCATATCGAGTTCTGGGGTCGCTGCCGGCCTTTTAAATAGGAGTATGCTCTTTATTGAAGGCTCACAAGTTGTAATATGATAAAATAAATAAAATATATGTTCAGGTATAGAGCAATAGTGATTTTTATATGTTGCTAGACTTAAGTTTAAACTCGTATGACACTAGGAACGGTGCACAGATCAGGGCCCGCGGATTATGTGTTTGTTTATTTATTTATTTAAATAAGGTACACCAACAGTATTATGAACATAAAATTTAAGTAGTAAATTATATAGAAAATGGATATCCTGAACATAGTACCAATTAAAGGCGTACACAGCATTGGTTAACATGACAATATGAAGCAGCAACACAAACGAAAAACATAACAAGACTTTACAATGCAATAAACATTTGAATTTGAATTTACAGTAGAACAAGAAATTAACACGAGACAATTAAATCAGAAGGCATACAGATCAAAACACTTTAACTTAACTGAACCGCGGTAACGAGTCGTGGAAAAGGTCTAGCCCCTTTTCCTTTGCCAGCAAGTTATAATGGGCGCAGCATCTTGCCATAGGAGCCTGACGGCCCAAGTTGGTCCTAGCTGAGGGCAAAGTGAACGTCCTACTTATCGGATAGCGAGGCAAACGAGATGGTACTGTTAGTTTAATCTGCCCTAAGAGCTGGCTGCAATCTATTTTTCCATTGAAAAGGCTGTGCAAAAACATTAGCTCATGATTAATGCGCCTGTGGCGCAAGGATTGCATTTTAAAGAAGGACAATCTATGATCATAGGGTGCTCTATAGGAGATACCTGAAGAACCGAACGCAAGGTATCGGGTGAATGCGCGTTGTACACTTTCCAGGCGCTGCGAGTGAACAGTATAAAAGGGTTCCAGGCTACGCTCGCGTACTCCAAGTTACTACGAACCAGAGCATTGAATAATAACTTACGAGTGGAACTCAACCTGAAACCACAGGCCGTCCTCCTGAGGAAGCCAAACATTTCTTTTGCCTTTTTTACAATGGTGTCAATATGAGAAACGAAGTTAAGCTGCCTGTCTAGTACAACACCCAAATCTCTTGTTTAAAATGATAACTCATAAGCTCATAACATCCTTATCATCATCATCATCATCACCATCATCATCATCAGTCCACTGCTGACATAGGCCTCTCCTAATGTTAGCCACTTAGACATAATATCCTTATAAATTACTAGCTGCTGCCCGCGGCTCTGCTCGCGTGAATATTCGTATAAAACATACCATATGTGCTAATCCAACGTATAAGTTATATTAGTGTAAAGTTTCATTAAAATCCGTTCAGTAATTAATGCGTGAAAGAGGAACAAACATCCATCCAAACCAACTTTGGCATTCATATTATTAGTAGGATATTAATTGAATTCCACATTAAAAAGGACAACAACAAATTTTAAGGTTAACATAAAGGTAGTAGATATAATTATCATTATCATCTTTTAATTATCTGTAAAAAGTTATGATTATTTATTTTAATCATATTAATTTATAAAAGTTTAAGTATTGCACTTTAATTAGGTTGCAAGCAATCTAAAAAGGATTTAAAAATCATGATTATCTGTCTTCGATGTTTTTTTTTTTAATTTAAACTTTTACTTGTTTAAAAATAAAATAAATAGTCATTTAATTCTATTTTTTTTAATTTCAATTTTTATTTGTTCATAAACAAAATAAATAGTCATTTAAATCTATTTTTATTTAAATTTCAATTTTTTTTTGTTAAGCAAAATAAATAGTCATTTAATTTCAGGATTTCGAAGTAATTTTAAAACATTTGAAAACACAATGCCACCTCCATTCTTAATATAAAACCAAAGAACTCACCAAAGAGATCCGTTATTTATAACAAAACCACACTATTAGAATAGCCACATAACTGGTCACTAATAAAACAGGTTCTTAATTTAAACTTTTACGAATTCGGCGCCAATTCCCGGCAACCTTAGACGCGATGTTTCGCGTTCCGTCCCGCTCTCCAACTGACGTAACGTAACAACAGGGGCCCTACTACAGAAAACGAAAACGATCGTTCGTTGAACGGATCGCGTATTTTTGCCCCATAAATCTCTCTCATTTGTCCCTCCCGTGTTCTAATATATCAATTAAATTGTTGAAAATCGACGTTGACGAATTTTAGGTCGTATATTCGAATACGGGAGGGAAAAATGAGAGGGATTTATGGGGCAAAAATCAACGAACGATCGTTTTCGTTTTCTGTAGTAGGGCCTCTGGTCATACGGTCGCCATTTTTACAACGGTTATATTTTTATCTATTATAGTCTACGGCTAAGCTAAGAACTCGATTCCAATTTACACTATTAAAATGCATAAAAAATTTAATTGGGTGTATGGAGAAATCCCACGATGTGAAATCATTATCAAAGTCAATACATATAATAAAACAGTAAGAAAAGTGCGTTTGTACATTAAATATTGTCCGTGTGGTTTTCGGATCTAGAATTGGATTACCCCATCTCATCCCATGAGTGTCGTAGAAAATGACATGGGCAGCCTACCTGCAAATAACGAACGAGACGTGGAGGATTATACGAGGCAACCAACTGGTGGCAGTATAACCATCACTATTGAAGGCGTAGCTAAATACCAAAATACCACAGACCGATGACGGGCAGCAGAGTCACCGGAGCGAGAAGCTACACCCTGCGATCGCCAACCCGCCTGCCCAGCGTGGCGGTTATGGGTATATCCTCCAGATGTTGGTCTTAAGTGGCGTACAACTGAAGAGGCCTATGTCCAGCAGTGGACTGCAATAGGCTGATGATGATGATGATTCTTATAGAAAAAAAATAGGGGGGTAAAGAAACAGTAATAGGACAATGAACCAAATAAAGTGTACCCGTTTGCTTTTCTGTAAACAAAAAACTGCCAAGCGTGGTGATAAAAACAAATCCTGGTAATCGTTTTTTTTGTTATAGTAGCTCGACATAATGGCTTCCCTACGTCTGATGGAAAGCGAAAGAGAAGCCCAAATCGCTGTGACAATGGGCAAGTAACTGGTCGGTTACCTGTCAGTTGCTACCGCCATGCCAGCCCAACCCTAACCCCCCAAGAGCTTCGGAGACCCTACTCATAGGCAGAAACACGACCTGGAGCCCTGGAGGTCATTTGGCTGCGGTATTCTATAGTGATTGGGGGGAGCCTATGTCCAGGGCACGTTATACGTGATAAAATCCAAGAACGAAGTCGCAGGCCCCAGCTAGTTTTATAAATTAATCTTTATTGGGCCTTAGAAAGTAAGCGCCTTATCTGATAATTAGAATAAAATGAGATAAAGATATTTGTTTGGAAAAGAAACAATGCGACGAATTTACGACCATTTATGTCTTCTTGATAACAAAATGCAGATACCTGTAAAAGTGAATTTTGATAGTTTTTTAATATTTTTTTTTATAAATAGCATCATCATCATCATCAGCCTATCACATGTTTCCCCCTGTGGGCAGACACCTGGAGGTTATACCCATAATCCCCACGCTGGGCAGGCGGGTTGGCGATCGCAGGGCGTAGCTCCTCGCACCAGTGACGTTACTGCCCGTCATCGGCCTGTTGAATTTAGCCGCGCCTTCATTCGTGATGTTATTATACCGCCACCAGTCGGTTGTCAGCGCCTCGTTATTCAGCAGGCACCATGGGCAGGTGAGGGTGGCTTGGAGCGAAAAGATGATGGGTCGCTCCCTGATATCCCTAAGGATAGTGCTTGACCACAACTCGCCTGATGTTAAGCGATGTTAGAATGCATAGCCATTGCCACCTCCGGGGGGAGGTGACACGGTGTGTGGGACTCACACCTCCCGAAATGGGAAGGTATACCCACTAAACCCCCCTGTGTCGCCAGTGGGCAGCAAGTTACAGGACACGGGTAACGCCGAAGCATACGGCCGCATGCCCTGTCCAACCGCAGATGACAAGTGGCAGGCACTTCTGGTCTGGGGAGGGCAAATACTCCTACCCCCGGATTCCAGGGACCAATAGGGTACTCCCCGGGCGAACCTCGTGCAACGGTGTGGCTGCATCCACCAGACCGTTACGCCCCTATGAGTGGATCGCGCCCCGCACAAAAAATAAACGAAACCGATTTCCTCACGCCTTGAAAATCTGAGGTTTACTTACTTTCAAACTAGTTTTTTATGTGCGTAGGCGGAAATTCACCGCCCCATATTTTCCCGTGGGCGTTGTAGGTCGGTTTCTTATTCAGTCTCATATTATGTCATGTCTCATGAAAAAAAATAGAAATTCAACAATATTCTGTGGTATTTTTTTAAAAGAAATCTGCAAATGAAGTCAGTTTTATAAAGCCTGAGATTAGGAACGGCAAGTTTTTATTTTCTGATGTTTATTTACGAGTATAGCAACCCTAAAAGGTTACCCTATAATATTTTTTTTTTTTTTTTTTTTTCTTTTCCGTGTATCTGCGATCAGTTTCAACTTTTAGCAGATGTTTTGTGAGCGAAATGTTGACGGGATGAGCGTGGCTCCATTGTGCCATCTACTCTGGATTTCATAATAACACCATGCACACTTTTCTTAATGCATTCTACACAATGTCATTCCGTTTCAGTCTCTTCGTATACCTTCTCTTTCTGAGAGCAGAAGCCAGTGGATTAGGGTGTACCTCCAGGCGGTTTTTATATTTTATGGTGTATTTTTGGATTGCGGATGTGACCGTATCGATTTCCAAGTGCTCGTGAACCTCTGAATTCCTTACAAACCAAGGTACATCACTTATTGTGCGCAGTAGGCCGTTTTGGGCTCTCTGTATGATGTTAATGTTAGATTTGGAAGCGCTACCCCAGAGTTGTATTCCATAGAGCCATACTGGTTTCAGTATTGCCTCATATATCAGAAGTTTGTTATCCAGTCTCAGTCTGCTATTTCGTCCTAGGATCCAATGCAGATTCTTGTACCGCATATTAAGCTCGCATCTCTTCATTTTTATGTGATGTTGCCAAGTCAGTCGTCGGTCCAGGTGCATTCCTAAGTACCTTACGTTGTCTTGATGTGACAGGGTGGTACCGTCGAGACTGACTGGTGGACAATTACCGTTTCGTAGTGTAAAAGTGATGTGTTGAGATTTGCTCGCATTAGCTTTAATACGCCACTTTTGCAGCCATGTTGTTATTTTGTCCAGACTCTCCTGTAGCATATTAGACGCCACGTAGGGATCTTTGTGGCTTGCTAGTACTGCAGTATCGTCAGCAAATGTTGCGGTAGTAACTCCTTTAACTTGTGGTAAGTCTGCTGTGTACAAGGTATACAGGAGCGGCCCCAGCACCGACCCCTGAGGAACCCCAGCCTTTATGTCGTGAAACCCAGATTTTGCGTCCCCTTCTTTTACCTGAAATATTCGTTCAGAGAGATACGATTTAAGCAGAGAGTAGTACTGATGAGGTAAATTTGTTTTGATTTTGTATAGCAGGCCTTTATGCCATACTCTATCAAATGCCTGTTGAACATCCAGAAAAACGCCAGAGCAGTACAGCTTTTGTTCCAGGGTTATCCTGATCTTATCGCAAACTCTGTGAACTTGTTCTATAGTGGAATGCTCCTGCCTGAAGCCGAATTGGTGGTCAGGGATGACTTTATTTTCGCTTAGTATGGGCAGTATTCTGTGCACAAGCAACTTTTCAAAGACCTTTGACAGGATTGGGAGCAGACTTATGGGTCTATATGAGGAGACTTCGTTTTGCGGTTTTCCATTCTTGTAGATCATAATAATTTGTGAGACCTTCCAGGCCAGAGGAAAATATTGTACCCTCATGACTGCATTCATCAAGGATGTTATGTATACTATAGCCTTTCTCGGTAGTTGTTTCACAATTTCCTTAGTAATCAGGTCATACCCAGGAGCTTTTTTGTCTTTTAGTTCTGCTATAGTTCTCCACACCTCCCGAACCGTTATCGGACGTGGTGGAAGTGACATCTGGAAGTCTTGAAGGAGTACATTGTCTATATTTCCTTCATATTGATTATTTAGGGATGGATTTGGGGAAAATACTTTTTCCAGGTGTCTGGCGAAAGTATCAACTTTATCATGGGATGTACGGGCCCATCCTCCCTCGGTTTTTAGTGGAAGTTTTGCACTTTGTGGCCTATTATAGTTTTTTGTAAATTTCCACAGGGAGTAGTGGTTAGATGCAGTGGGCGACAGCGATTCCAGTTGCTCTTCGAGGGTATCGTCGTGCCATTTTTTCAACTTTTCCCTGAGTTCTGAAGCTGCTTTGTTAAATTTGATTTTGTCAGCGTTTATTCTACTTTGATGCCAGATTCTCCTTAGCCTTCTTTTGTTTAGAAGGGCTTTTCTGATGGCCATGGGGTAGTTGGATTGCTTGTCATTTGGATCGGATTCAGGTGTATTGATCCAGCAGGCTGTTTGTATGAGCTCGGTTACATATCTTGTGGCATCTTCTATGTTATCAGGACTTTTCAGTGGTACATTTAACTGTATATTATCTTCAATATAATCTCTAAAGGATTCCCAGTCTGTGTGTTTGGAACATAGTTTTTCTGCCGGTTCGGATTCTATCAAGACATTGCTCATTGTTAGCAGAACTGGTGTGTGATCAGAGGAGCTATCGTAACATGACTCAGGTTTAAAGTAGTGTCTGGAGAACCCTTTTGTTACGAAAAAGTCGATCAAGTCAGGGGTTTTATTATGATCCGCGGGCCAATATGTAGGTTCACATGTGGATAGCACAGTTAGAGCATTCACGTCAACGCTTTTTTTGAGTTGTCTGCCGCGTGTCGTATCGAGTCTAGAGCCCCAGCTCATGTGTTTGGCGTTCCAGTCACCACCAGCCACAAAACGGCTTCCAAGGCTGTGGAAGTATTCTGTGAACATATGATCCTTAATGTTGTGTTTAGGGGGACAATACACTGCGGATAAATTAATATGGCCATTTCCATCCTCCACGGAAACCGTTGTTGCCTGTATTGGTTCCGTTTTGTATTCCAGCTGTAAGTTGTGCTTTATGTTCTTCCTTACCAGGACAGCTGTTCCGCCATGACCAGTGCCATCCGGGTGGTTGGTCATGTAGCACTGATAGTCTTTGAATTTCAGACTGGTTTTATTTGTGCAATGTGTCTCAGTAACTAGAAGTATGTCAATTTTTTGGTTTATCATAAAGAGTTCGACTTCTAGTTTGTTGGGAGTAAGTCCGTTTATGTTCCATGTGGCAACTCTGTAGGTGCTCACAGGGTCAATCTGTCGACGAGCTTAACTATGAGACCCATGAGGGTGTTCATTTGTTGTAGGATTAACTCAAACTTTTCATTTTGTTTTATCAAAATGTCTGTGACGGTAGGAGTTTTGTGTTGATGGGTCTTCTCTTTGTTACTGTCTGTATCAGTGGTGGTCGCATTATGGGTTGCTGCGTAGGATACAACTTTTTTATGTGGTACCCTATTATTATTATTTTCAGAGGTAGTCGTAGTAGGAGTAGGGGTTGCTTGTTTTTTGTAAGATGTTTTCTCGTGCTTTGGTAGCTTGTCTGGTTTAGAAGAAGGGTTGTTAACTCTTCTATCTAAGATTTCTTTGTAGACATCACATCCTTTGTAGTTTGCTGGGTGAGGTCCATTGCAGAGTGCGCATATTGCTGGTGTGTTACGATCCTTCTTGGGGCAATCGGAGGTCTTGTGTGATTGTGCACATTTTACACACCGATATGGACGCATGCAATAATTTTTTGAGTGACCGTATTGCTGACATCTTTGGCACTGAACGACAGTTTTTTTCTTCCTGGGGTCTTCTATGACAACAACTTGGTGGTAAATGTATTTCAGGTCTTTGACTAATTTGTTATGAGGTCCGGAAAGAAGGTTCACGAAGAATGTGGAAGTTGGTTTCTTGTTAGGTCCAAATTTTGCATTAATTATTTCTCCGGAAACGATGTTGCCAGTTTTTTCAATGTCTGCTTTTATTTCCTGGAGAGGCGTAGAGTGATGTAGATTTCTTATGACTATCCTAAAACATCTCTCATCCTTCCTGTTAAAAGTATGTCCAATTAGGCCGTTTTCTCTGACAACCGACAGAATACTTTTATAGATGTTGAGTTCTGTGCAACTTATTCTCAGCTGGTTTCTATTTACAACCTTATACGAGTACTGGTCTCTTTTGGCGACAGTTGCTAGTAGCTGCGTCAGCTTATTGACGTCTTCCACGCCATAGAGAATAATGGGCGGGGGTTTTGTTGGTTTCCGTACTGTTGGGTCTAACACATCTTCTTGGTTTATCGGCAGTGAGCTGAATCGGTTACTTATTTCAAGTTTTTCAGGAGTAGGCGATCGAGAAGATTTCTTACGTTTTTTATTTCGGTTGACTGGCACTCTTTGCCACTCTGGTGGTGAGACTTGTGTTTCTTGTGGCATACTGTAGGAAACACTTAGTGAATCTATCGGCCCATCAGTGTGATCTTTGTTAGCACAATCTGGGTTGTTGAGGGTGAGATGTGCATTTATATCAGAAGATATGTTGAGCATTTCTGTCATCCCGCTAAAGGAATTCGGATCTCTAGATCTTATGAACAAGCTCGGGTGGAAAGCTTGCTGGACAAATTTTTTATTTGTAGTTAGTGATTCTTTTGCTTTTGATATGTTAGAGCGAAAATCGCCCCCCCCAGAATCCGAGGGGCAGCCTGAGCACTGTCCTACCTCAGAGACAGGACAGTGCTCAGAGAGGGATTCTCCGCATCTCACGGTACCCTCCTGGGGTAGTTTAGTTTTAAGTTCCGCCATTTCATATAAATTGCTGATCCACAGCTTCGCCTTTGAGTCGGGTGAGATCCCTTAGGCCGCGTCTTACTAGACTTGAGGCACGCCCATGCCTACTGTTTTGGTTTGCGCTGGATATTTTATTTTTCCAGTACCACCCCATATCTGAGAGGCATTCCCCTAATCACCACCTAGGGGCGACATTGTTGGAGATCAGCAACTCCACTCATTGGTTTTGTAACGGAGTGTCCTTCTCCGGCCTGTTTGGTCCGCGGGAGGTATTTTATTTCCCTCCTACCCTGCATATCTGCCGAGCATTTCCCTATCCGCCACCTGGGACGCGTTCTCTAGGGGTAAGGCTCCCCCGAGAAAATGGCTATATATGGCTATACCCTATAATATGGCTGTTATTTTATATGGTTGTTATAATATGGCTAAAAATCAGCGGTTTGCTCGTCGAGCATACAACTCCCTGAACCAGTACCAGTTTGCATTGTAGTTTTAAAAATGCCATACCCAAGACTTTAATTATTTTTGTTTTGTTCGTAAGTTCTGGAGTGGAGACCGCGTCTCGGCAAACGTAGTGCAGGACGCCCTCAGGCCAGGTGGAGTGGCGATTTGCGCAACACGGCTGGCAAGTGCTGGATGCGAGAAGCGGAAAATCAAGCACAGCAGCGAACCTTGGGAGAGGCCTATTTCCAGCAGTGGACTGATGTTGGCTGATGATAATGATGTTGTGTTCGTAACGATTTGTGTGTTTTTACTGTAATCATCATCATCATCATCAGCCTATTGCAGTCCACTGCTGGACATAGGCCTCTCCAGTTGTTCGCCACCTAGGGCAAACTTCTGGAGGATATACCCATAATCGCCACGCTGGGCAGGCGGGTTGGCGATCGCAGGGCGTAGCTTCTTACTCCGGTGACGCTGCTGCCCGTCATCGGCCTGTGGTATTTAGCTACGCCTTCTATCGTGATGGTTTTACCGCCACCAGTCGGTTTGCCAGAGCCTCGTTTGTTGTTCGGCAGGATGCACCACGGGCAGGTGAGGATGGCTTGGAGCGAAAAGGTGATAGGTCGCTCCCTTACATCCCGTCATCCGTGATAGGTCGTTTTTACTGTAATAGTTTTTGTTAATGTGTGTACCTTTCCAAATAAACTTTTTATGTTTATCTTCTTATTATCTACCTATGTAATGATCGTCTGATGGATGGATCGCCCATCAGACGATCGATTAGAGTAGGGCCCCGGCATTTCTGTTAGAAATATTTTCTTTCGTACGTACACAAATACAGTTAAATACAATCATCTTGGGTAACTTTGACAGGGTTTGCACACTTTTTTAACCTTAATTTAATGTTAGATATCATGCTAAGGCATAACCTAAGAGATTATGTGTTCTTATCACATTAGTAATGGTTTACGATTAAGGTTTTTTATTGTCATAATATAAATATTTTTTTTAAATACATACGTATGTAAAAAAAATTATGTTCATACGAGAAGCCCATTTGGTAGTGACCTCTGCCCTCTGAGCCAAGGGGTTTCGATTCCCGCACAGTACAAACATTTGTGTTCATGAACATGTCTGTTTGTATTGGTCTGGATGTTTTTTATGTATAATATGTATTTATTTACAAAAAAAATGTATCTAATTAAGTTTGTCAGTTGTCTAGTACCCATAGTACAAGCTTCGGCTTAGTTTGGGGCTAGGTGGTGCTCTGTGGCCCAGCGCAGCATGTCTTGGGTTATTTATTTGTTTATTTATGTATATCTTGTGGCACAACCCGTAATCCCGACGCTGGGCAGGCAGGTTGCCGATTGAAACGTTCAACGTCTTGACTGAACGTCATTTTAGCATAGTCGTTGAATGGGTAAAAGTCGACTGTGTAATGTTAAGTTTATAATTTTTCTTTAAAAGTATCCGGCGGCGGCGTATTAATAGGTAAATTCATGCTGCCACACTATTTTATTACGAATAAGTCAGTTTATAGTCAATCTAATCAAAAAAACATGTTGATGTTTTTTTTTGACTGTTCATATCTTTTTGATCATGTTTGACGCCATATTTGTTTTGGTTTGGCATGGAAGTAATAGTACTTCATTCTTCCATGTGGTTTGGTGACTACTAACGCCGCGTGGGAAAGGAATGAACTAAATTACAATCACCTGACAGCTTTTACGTCCGCTCTTTTCAAAGGGCTATTTTTCAATCCGCTACCTAGTTGGACGTTAAGTGACGCGTATTTAGTCAACGTTCGGTCTAGTCATTCAATTGAATGTAGTCATTCAATGAACGCGCTAGCGATTCAATTGAATAGCAGATTCAACCAGATGACTGCGACATAACTATCACGCTTGAAGGCGTAGCTAAATACCGCAGGCCGATGACGGGCAACAGCGTCACTAGAGCTAGAAGCTATGCGTAACTCCTGCCCTGTTCGCCAACCCACCTGCCCAGGGTGACGATTATGGCCTCCGTGTGTACCCAAAGTGGCAAACAACTGGTGAGGATTATGTCCAGCAGTGGACTGCAATAGGCTGATGAATATCAAAATTAAAGATTTATAAAGAATTTGAAATTGAATCTAAGTGAGAAACCTTACTACAGCTTTCTTTCGAGACAAAGAAATAGGTAGGTAGGTATATGGTTAATTGAATTTTCCATAAATTAATTATATAATATTGGATCGTGAAAATATCGTTACTTTAACGGTTAATATTAATTTTCAGATAATTGCTCATATATGTATAATATAAAATGAAGAATACCTTTCGTTTGCCAACTTAATTAATATTTTCAAAGGGTCGAATGCCATGTGTAATTAGGATGCCGTGGAACAATTTGTATTTACATTAATTAATACAATCTGAATTTTGCATTATAAATTACTAGCCGCTGCCGACGGCTCTGCCTGCGTGAGTATTCGTATAAAACATAGCCTATGTTTTTTTTATAGTAGCACGGCATAATGGCCACTCTACGCCTGATGGAAAGCGAGAGAGAAGCCCAAGTCGCCGCGACAACGGACAAGTCTCCATACCAGTCACCTCTCAGTTGCCACCGCCATGCCGGCCCATAAGATGCTTCGGCCCGTTTAAAGGATCCTATATCAAAATATGTGTTTATCCAACACATAAGCTACTACTGTAAAGTTACATTAAAATCCGTTCATTAATAATGCGTGAAAGAGGAACAAACATCCATCCAATCCTGGGTTCTTTAGGCGGGACGCGAAACGGCATCTCAGTGGCCTTCAGGGTGAGGGCGACAGGCGCAATGGGTTTGTTCTATTGTGCCTGTCGACCTAACTTTTGGACCTCACGACCGCTTACCATCAGGTAGAGTGAGGTTATCCTGAAAGCTCTTCTTATGTAAAAAAAAAATCCAAACAAACTTACACATTTATATTATTACTAGCTGTGCCGGCAGCGTAGCCCGCGTGGATATCGGGTTTCAAAAATAACGGACTTCCATAAAATGGTACCTAAAAGTTAAGTTAGACCTCGAGCAGTACATTGGTGAAAACCGCATTCAATTCCATGCAATAGTTTTTGAGTAATGCGTGTTGCTCTGCTCCTATTGATCGTAGCGTGATGAAAAGTATACTATAACCTGCCCAGGAGTATGAAGAATAATTGTACCAAGTTTCGTCAAAATCCGTCCAGTATTTTTTTTCTATATCGAACATACAGACAGACAAAAATTTTACTGATTGCATTTTTGGCATCAGTATCGATCACTAATCACTCCCTGATAGTTATTTTGAAAAAATATATTCCATGTACAGAATTGACTTCTCTACAGATTTATTATAAGTAGGTATAGAGAGATGTGTGAAATTAATCATTCTTACGACACAAATTGCCGCGCTCTTCCAGGGCCCATATGTTTACATAGCTAACCTAATTTAAGACCTTTATACTTAACTAGCAGTGCTCGCGCCTTCGTCCGCATGGAATAGTTATTTTTTCCCCGTTTTTTTTTTTTACATTTTCCATTATTTCTTCGCTCCTTATAGTTGCAACGTGATGTTATATAGCCTAAAGCCTTCCTCGATAAATGGTCTATTCAAAACACAAAAATAATTTTTCAATTCGGACCAGTAGTTCCTGAGATTAGCGCGTTCAAACAAACAAACAAACTTTTCATCACGCTACAATTGACAGGAGCAGAGCAGTGACGGAAAGTGTTGGGAAAACGGGAGAAATTTTTATCTGCATGTTTGATCGCGCATTACGCGAGAATTACTGCATGGAATTGAATGCGGTTTTCACCAATAGATTGTTAGAGGTCTTACTTAAAATTTAGGTACCATTTTTTGGAAGTCCGATATTTTTGAAACCCGATATACACGCGTGCGACGCCGCCGGCACAGCTAGATTCAAACTAAGATTATACTCCGAAACAATAACATTAATTAGACCGACTGACATTTCCCCTCTGGGTATCATTAGGCCATTTACATCAAATGAAAATAAATTCAATCGCATAATCAAATTAAAAACATATGTCCATCAGTGATGACTAGCTTAACAAAAGTAACTTTGCATTGGGAATTAGAAAGATTAAAGAAATATTTTGATACACCTTTCCTTTTCAATGGTGGTTCTCTAGCAGGAAAGCGTTTTGTTTTAGTAAAATCTGTTAGTAAAAAGAGAGTACCCTTTAGTTCGCCACGTGGACAAAGCATGGTCCTTTTTCCCCTAAACGTGTTACCCGATAGATTTCACTTCAAACCACGCAAGACAATCAATCATGGAAGTGACGCCATCAAATTGGCCTACAAAACGTTTGCGATCGCTTACAAAGAACACAGTGTAATGTAATACAGTGAAGCATATATGATCAATTTTATTAGCCCGTGTGGTTTCCGGATCTAGAATAGTGGCCAATCACATCCCGTGGGTGCAGGTGTCGGGAAAGACGACTGAGGGGATATCAGGGAAATCATATATCTATGATTTCCCTAATACACATATACATAATGTCACCGTGAAATTGTAAATACCGTTAGATTATAATCCATCTTGCGAGATTGTAATCTGTCGAAATATTGTGAACAGTAACATAATTCTTACATTTTAACTATCATTAACTATTATTTTTGTAGATTTTGGTCGATCAAAGTGGAACTGTTGATAATTTAACGGACAGATTTTAATTTGTGAATTTCGATCGATTACAGTCTATGACCGAATTATAGTAAAATGTAAGCATTATTTTACAAATCACAATATTTTGACAGTTTACAATCTCGCGAGATGGATCAAATTCTTACGGTATTTACAATTTTACGGTGACATATTATGTTCTTTATTGCACAAATTACAGAAAAAGTGATAGAGACATCTTGTGGTACAATCTAGGCGGTCTTATCGCTAGTAAGTGATCTCTTCCAGACAACCTCCAGGTAGAAGAAGTGTAATTTTCTGAAGAGAGACAAACTGTTTCAATAAATTTATAGCTACATAAATTCCATATACAAATCATTTGCCGCTGATGACAGTCGATGATCTCAGGTACCAAAATCTACGTGGAAGAATATCAAGCCATCAATTTCAAGAAATTGGTTAATAGAAATAGAGGTCTTAAGAAAAGATGTAAGGAGCGACCCATCATCTTTTCGCTCAAAGCCATCCTCACCTGCCCGTGGTGCATCCTGCCAAATAAAAAAAACCGGCCAAGTGCGAGTCGGACTCTCGCACGTAGGGTTCCGTACCACTATACAGCTAAATAAATGTTTTTCTTTACGTTTTATTATATTGGAGTTAATTAAATGAAAAAATTTGGTAATTTGATTTATGACGTTTAAAAAAAAACTACTGGCTCGATTTGATTCAAACCAAATTTCGTTAGTAGTTTGCATAGTGATACACATGATATATTTTTTTAATTTTATCATGCCCATATTTTAGAAGTTACGGGGGGGGGGACACTCATTTTACCACTTTGGAAGAATCTCTTGCGCAAACTATTCAGTTTAGAAAAAAATGATGTTAGGAACCTCAACATCATTTTCAAATACCTATCCATAGATACCCCACACGTATAGGTTTGATGAAAAAGAAAATTTTCAGTTTCAGTTCTATGTATGGGGAACCCCAAAAATTTTGAATTTTTTTCTGATTTTATTTTAAAATCTTAATGCGGTTCACAGAATACATCTACTGACCAAATTTCAATAATGTAGCTCTTATAGTTTCGGAATAAACTGGCTGTGACATACGGACGGACAGACAGACAGACAGACAGACATGACGAATCTATAAGGGTCCCGTTTTTGCCATTTTGGCTACGGAACCCTAAAAACGTGGCTTTGGTAACCGACTAGTGGCGGTGTAACCATCACAACTTAAGTCGTAGCTAAATACCACAGGCCGATGACGGGCAGCAGCGTCACCGGTGCGAGAAGCTATGCTATGAAGCTTTAGAGAGAGGTAGGCGTGGGTAGAGCATAGCGAATCTTCGCTCGAATTGAGCCGCCCGTCCGGGGAAGGACCACCCTATAGAATACCGCAGTCAAATGACCTCTGGGTCGTGTTTCTGCCGGTGAGTAGGGTTTCCGGAGCTCGTGGGGGGTTAGGGTTGGGCCGGCATAGCGCATAGGCATTGAGAGGCCTATGTCCAGCGGTGGACTGCAATAAGCTGATTATGATGGCGATGGCCGGGCATAGCCTTTTCCTCCGTTGACGCGTGTAAAGAAAATCCTACCGACCTAGCCAAATCCTCACTGCTTCAAGCTAACTGTGGCAAGCACTTGAGTGCGTGTTATGAATGAAAGCACAGTCAGCAAGTCAACACACAAAATGCTCTGCTCGTTTGTAACGCAAACAAACCATCTGATCAAAGCTGTGTACTCTGTACGTACCTACTTACATTTGGTGAAATTGACGTGAATCGTTCAAGGTAGATAATCATAACAATGTAGGTACAATAATGCTCTAAGCTTCATGTCAAATCAGCTCCCTAGTATTCCTTCGTATCAAAGCAATGGAGCTTAAAAAAGAATATAAAAGAAGGTATAAAATAATGCTTATTATTTTTTAATGTATGGATGTAATGGCCACTAAGTCGTATTTGCTCCGTGGTAATTGCGCATATTACATTTCACCTGATGTTTTAACTTTACGACCGTTATCAGTTAAATACTATAGTGCCCTTAATTTTAGGCACGACCAACGACCTTAATAGGCTATTATGGCTAAAAATTTTAATTAGTCCGTCTTTTAGCTTGTTCAAAAATAAAAGACACGTATTTTTCCTTTTTTCATTCAAATAAACATTAGCAAAGATACAAGGCATCAAAAGTTAGGAGTGGGAGTCTTTGACGTCACTCGCTCCCGTAAAAATGCCTCACCGAGTGACGTCACGCGTAATTTCAAAGGGCTATAACTTTGTAATTTTTAGTATAATTAACAAATAAAAAATACGTGTCTTTTAATTTTGAATAAGCTAAAAGACGGACTAATTACAATTTTTAGCCATAATAGCCTATTGCAGGTCCTTTTGATACAGCTCAATATGGTTATTTTATCTACTATAATACTAGCTGTGCCAGCGGCGTCACACGCGTGGATATCGGGTTTTAAATATAACGGACTTCCATTGGTGCCTAAATTAAGTTAGACCTCTGGCAATACATTGGTGAAAAGTCTAGCAAGCATTCAATTCTATGCAGTTGTTTTTGCGTGATGTGCGTTCAAACATACTTAAAAAAATCTCCCGTTTTCCCAACACGTCCCATCACTGCTCCTATTGGTCGTAGCGCGATGAAAAGTATGCTATAACCTGCCCATGAGTATGAAGAATAATAAATTGTACCAAGGTTTGTTAAAATCCGTTCAGTAGTTTTTGTTTCTATAACAAACATACAGACAGACAGACGGACAGACAGACAAAAATTTGTAGCTTTGTGGTAAGGAAGTAAAAAGTAAAAGTAAGAAAGCGATGACAGGAAGTAGCGTCAGCGGAGCGAAGAGCTGCGTCCTACGAGTCGAGTACGAGTAAATCCTCCAGATGTTTGACCAAAGCGGCAGATGACTGGAGAAGCCTCTCTCCTGTCCAGCTGTGGACTACGATAAAAGACGTTACAAGTGAGTGATGTGGATACTATTGCTGCCGTAACTTGGGCATTTTTTCGTTTTCTATCAAGCGAAAGGAACTCAATATGCTGTGTTAGGATGTAAGGGAGCGGCCTATCATCTTTTCGCTCCAAGACAACCTTACCTGCCCGTGGTGCATCCTGCCGAACAACAAACGAGGCGCTGGCAACCGACTGATGGCGGTATAACTCAAGACGTTTGCCCTGAGTGGCAAGCAACTGGAGAGGCCTGTGTCCAGCAGTGGACTGCAATAGGCTGGTGATGATGATGATGATGATGACTGAAAAAACTCTTCAAGGATTATAAAAAAGCTATATAGGTAATTAAAAATACCAAAGCTTTTGGTTTTATTTTTGGAATAAAATGACTCACTAAGCACTATCTCCACATATTCTAGAAAGCGTCATCTACATCAAAGTAGGGAAAGACAATGCTGAAAATATAACAACTGCTTTGAGCTAGTCTGAAAATTGGTAAAAGTTTTCCCAAGCTCGCCTTACAAAAATGTTAATTCGGAAAATTGCAAACAGATGGCGCTGTTTACGAGTATTTGATTGAAGGTTCTTAAAGCCGGAATTTCCTTTTATACGTTTTCCTTTGAGAATTTTTAGATAGATGGTGCTACATTCGTTTTAATCGCGGAGAGATAGATTTAGAACTCTAGCTACTTTTGTACCCCAGTTTCAGTTAGTGTATTTTTTTGCTATTTATAGGTAAAGTGGGGATCTTGATGAACTGTTATTGTATTTTTGTTCTGTATGGTTTGATTATTGTAGAAGCCTGTGTTTCATCATAAAACTCATGAAACGTCTAGAAGCATACATAAAATCATAATTTTGCGAAGAATGTACTTCGTGTAAGTGCACGAAACACATTCATCGTTTTTATATCTAACGTACGTACAAACTATCGAATCATATTGAATCACGTTGAGTTTTACACATAACCTCCATGCTGGGCAGGCGAGTTGGCGATTAATGGCGCAGCACCTCGCTACGGTTACGCTGCTGCTCATCATCGACCTCTGGTATTTTCTTTTTTTTTTTATAAGAAGAGCATTCAGGATGACCTCACTCCACCTGATGGTAAGCGGTCGTGAGGTCCAAAAGTTAGGTCGACAGGCACAATAGAGCCCATTGCGCCTGTCGCCCTATCCCTGAAGGCCCACTGAGATGCCGTTTCACGCCCCGCCTAAAGAACCCAGGATTGTAAGAGGAAGGAAACACATGAGCTGGAAGGGCATTCCATGATTTAATGGCACGGGGCAGGAACGAGGAACTAAACCTCTTGGTGCGCGCCACCATCGTCTGGATGGTATGCGGATGACAACGCTGTCCAGCACGTGTTGTTCGGGAGTGGAAAGGAGAGGGCGGAACGAGTTGGAATAACTCTTCAGAGCATTCCCCATTGTAGACGATAGAGAACACTAAGACTGGCAATGTCTCTACGTAGCTGAAGAGGTTCCAGGTTTTTGGTCACCCCTTGATCCCCAACAATACGGATAGCACGTCGCTGCAACCTATCAAGAGCCCAAGATTTGGGTACGCCTTCAACGGTGATAACTTTACCTTGACCAGTCGATTGCCAGATCTTCGTTTGTTATTCGACAGCATTCGACATAGCAGGTGAGGATGGCTTGGCGAAAGATGGTGGTCCCACCATTCTAACTATCGAATAACTTAACGTAATCTAAAATAATCTAAACTAATATTATAAAGAGGAAAGATTTGATTGTTTGTTTGTTTGATACGAATAGGCTCCGAAACTACTGGACCGATTTGAATAATTCTTTCACTGTCGGAAAGCTACACTATCTGCGCTGAACATAGGCTATATTATATTTTGAAAAAAGTTAGGGATCCGTGCTAAAACTCCAATAATGTAACCCAAATTTACCAAAAAGATTTTAATCTCCAAAAAAAGAAAATATCTTACATACTGACGTCTCTTGACAACGTTCCCATAGCAACCTAAGCTGTTATGACATCTAAATAAATAAATTCTAATATTAAGTCGTACTTTCACGTAAAAACTACTGAAAGGATTTTGATGAAACTTTACAGGAATGTTATTTATGCATCAGATTTACACACAGGCTATATATTACATGGGTATCATACATTTTAAAATTTATAATTTCGGCAAAATATGTTACATACTTTTTGAAATGACCATAGATACTGTCATTTATTGAATTTGTCAAAGAAATTGTCATTTTGACGTGACAGGTACAATATGTTACATACTTTTTGAAATGACCATAGATACTGTCATTTATTGAATTTGTCAAAGAAATTGTCATTTTGACGTGACAGGTACGGACATCGAAGTAAATACGGAATTATCGGAAATTCACATAAACAAACAGTGAAATAAATATTTGTGAACCGTCGGCTTACTTTCAGGATAATACAAAATAATTATAGAACAAAATATTATCTACTTAAATCGGAATTTGACACACGGTTTGACAAAACCAGTAGCCCAAGCACGAATTTTTCGTCAATGCGTAACGTAAACGTTGCGTATTGACAATACGTGATAAAATACGCAGAAAGAAAGTCATAACAATCGCCGACTCGATACGATTACGTCGGGGACGTAACCTAAACGTTCAGAAATCAAAGCGTGTAACTTTTATTTACTATAGAATAGAATAGAAAAACGTTTATTTGGCATGCCAAGGCTTAAAAACATTGAGACCGGAGGCTAATAGGATTCAAAAATAACTATAACAATATTTCAACGCAAATTAATACTATTCCGAACTTATATTTCCCGCTATAAACTCGTGCTAACGAACCCAATGAAATATCAGTCACTTCACAAATTTGCGCTATATTTTCGGGCGATTTTATGTAAATTAGACTTATTTATGAGCATGCCCTTAACAACCTGGAATGATTCTATCAAACGAAGCGAAAGGGTTTGACTTTGGCAACTAATTTTACTTTGTACTCTTCGGTGATTGCATTGAGGTCGAGAGGTCGTTCTTCAAGCGCCTCCCCAAAGGACTTAATTTCTTGTCTTTTTCTATAGTAATACTAGCTGTGCCGGCGGCGTCGCATGCGTGGATATCGGGTTTCAAAAATAACGGATTTCCATAAAATGGTAAATTTTAAGTTAGACCTCTAGCAATTTATTGGTGAAAACCACATTCAATTCCATGCAGTAGTCTTTGAGTGGTGCGCGTTCAAACATACAGATAAAAATTTCTCCCGTTTTCTTTCTCACTTCCCTTCACTATTCTGCTCCTATCGATCGTAGCGTGTATCTGTTACGGGTAATGCTAGAAGTTGGAGTAAACCTAGGTTTACCCGGGTTTACTTAGGATTACCCAAGCTACTTGGGTAAAGTCCGAATATAAAGTAAAATAAATTTTAATTCGTGGTTTACCCACGCTCACCTAGGTCTACCCAACTACTGGCTGGGTAAACTTAGGTGTTGCGTAATTTTCTTTTTTTTTTAATGAAATAGGGTTCACTACTAACAGTTCACCTGATGGTAAATGATAACCGCCGCTCATTTACATCTGCAACATCAGGAATTACGAATCATGTCACAGCGGTTTATCTTGCTCAAATAAATAATTTCAATTTTAATAACAAGGACCGCTATTAATTCTTACTATTAAAGTTATTATTAAGTTTATGCTCACTAAATGTTGTTGTAGATGTTTAAAAGTTTCATTTCACTAACTAATTAGACAAATTTTTAACATTACCCAGCCAGAGTTGGGTAGACCTAGGTGAGAATGGGTAAACCCCGAATTAAATTTTTTTTTACGTATTATTCAGACTTTACCCAAGAAGCTTGGGTAAAGTCCGAATAATACGTAAAATAATCCCTTACGACCAACGCAGCCCCGGATCTACGATTTTTTCGAACCGGGGCAAGAACTTGATATAGCGTTTGATTAACACTAATATATAATAGGTGTCATTTTTTGTGATCTAGTTTTGTTGCGTAGTTTTGAAGATTTAAGCGTACAAAGGGATATAGAGACAGAAAAAGCGACTTTGTTTTAATACTATGTAGTGATGATTTTGGCGCCCCCTGAAACTGCCGCCCGGGGCAGGTGCCCCGGTTTGCCCCCCCCCCCCCCTAGATCCGGGGCTGGACCAACGTGTTATATTTATAGCACCTTGCTAATCACAGCTATTAATTTGCTGCAAATTCTTAATGAATCTAAAATTGGAGCTTCCGACACAAGATAGAGGGTACAAATTGGTTTACATTGATTCGTTTACGCCGCTAAAACAGTTACGTGGAGCTTCCTATAACTAAAAGCATACTTGTAGGATGCCCACCATGTGAATTTACTACTAGGATACAATATCTCACCTGCCCGTGGTGCATCCTGACGAATAACAAACGAGGCGCTGGCAACCGACTGGTGGCGGTATATCCAATAGAATTGAAGGCGTAGCTAAATACCACATACCGATGACGGGCAGCAGCGTCACCGGAGCGAGAAACTACGTCCTGCGATCGCCAACCCGCCTGCCCAGTGTGCCGAAATTACGTTTGCCCTAAGTGGTGACCGACTGGAGAGGCCTTTGTCCAGGAGTGGACTGCATTAGGTTGATGATGATGATGATGATGATAATATCTTTCTTTATCAACCTATGCTGTTCCATCGTTGGACTAAAGTCTCCCCTGAACTTTTCTTCAGTCTTTGTCTAAAGCTAAAGCCTATTCCTAGGATAATAATAAAATGCTTTTTTAAGCATTATAAATGAAATGGCTCCCAGTTTGGTCCAGTGGCAGTGAACGCCACCTCTAATACACTCGTTGCAGGTTCGATTCCCGCTTCGTTTCGATCACAGCAGGAACATTTGTTTGCATGTATTGGTCTATGTATTTGCTATGTAAATGTATTGCTTTACAAAAAGAAAGGACATAAGTAATTTTAACAGTTGTCTAGTACCGATAGTACAAGATTCAACGTATTTTGGGACTAGATGGCGTTGTGTGGCCCATCGTGGCATGTCTTGGGTTGTATTTATTTATTAAAAACTAGCTGTGCCCGCGACTTCGTCCGCGTGGAATAGTTTCTTTGGGTACCTAGTGATTTTACCTCTTATAGCTTTAAAAGCATTTCACAACCCACGGCAGTGGTAATTATAGGAAACAAAAGAGCAATTTATTGTATTAGATGTACTTTACGTGTTTTTTTTTTAATTAAGAAAAAGAATAATTTTCTTATAAGAAAATGCCTCACCTACATTCACCAAATACATACAATATTATGTATTTATAGGCTCTGACCCCTAGTGCCTGGTAGCTGGCAGCGCGCTGCAGCGGCGCGGTGCGCAGATCTCGGCGCGCTTTATATACCTATACCTACCCGCGCAAACGGCTCGACGTGATTAGTTAAATCGGCGTAACTTTTTTATTTATGGACCGATTATCATGAAACAAACACTAAATGTTAAGGGAAGCTTCCAGCAATATATTAGTGAAAACCGCATCTTAATCGGATACGCGGCTTCTGAGATTAGCGTGCACAAACATACAGACAAACAGACAAAAATTCCAAAAATCATTGTTTTGGGTACTATTGCATTAATAAAGGCCTCCCATAATATTTTTTCACATATATCTTCCATGTACAGACAGCGACTCGTTACATTTTTATTATATGTATTATTATTATATATTATATATATATATATATATATAATATATAATAATAATAATAATATATATATATAAAGAAAAGAAAAGAAGATATATAGATATAGATATAGAATAGATAGAAGAAGATAAGATAGAGTACAGACAGCGACTCGTTACATTTTTATTATATGTATAGATAGAAGAAGATAGAAGAAGAAGAAGAAGAAGATCACGAATTTAGGATGCTTAAGACTAAGAATGTTTCCAAGGTTCCGATATTTCTATAAGACACAGAACCTTAAAAAGGTTAGTTTTATTTTAAGTCTCGCCTACGCTCACTCGATAAAACGTGGTCACACTCGTTCAATTCAATTTCCTTCTTAAATTCATTTACCTGTATTGGAAGTCTGCGGGTATCTAACGTAGTATAGTTTAACGGAAAACATCCTGGTATTTTTCAAAAATGCTTCATGCGACCAAGGAGGTAGGGCATAGCGAATCTTCGCTCGAATTGAGCCGCCCGTCCGGGGAAGGACCTCCACCCTATAGAATACCGCAGTCAAATGACCTCTGGGTCCTGTTTCTGCCGGTGAGTAGGGTTTCCGGAGCTCGTGGGGGGTTAGGGTTGGGCCGGCATGGCGGTGGCAACTGACAGGTAACTGACCAGTTACTTGCCCGTTGTCACAGCGACTTGGGCTTCTCTTTCGCTTTCCATCAGGTGTAGGGAAGCCATTATGTCGAGCCACTATAAAAAAAAGGACCATTTTTCGTTGTTATCAAGCATCAAAAGCTTACATCTATATCTATACTTCTCATCATCATCATCAGCCTATTACAGTCCACTGCTGGACATAGGCCTCTCCAGTTGTTCGCCACATAAAGCAAACATCTGGAGGATATACCCATAATTGCCACGCCTGGGCAGGCGGGTTGGCGATCGCAGGGTGTAGCTTCTTGCTCCGGTGACGCTGCTGCCCGTCACCGGTCTTTAGTATTTAGCTACGCCTTCAATTGTGATGGTTATACCGCCACCAGTCGTTGCCAGCTTGCCAGCGCCTCGTTTGTTATTCGGCAGGATGCACCACGGGCAGGTGAGGTTGGCTTGGAGCGAGAAGATGATAGGCCGCTTATCCATTAGTGGACTGCAGTAGGCTGATGATGATGATGATCTATCTATATTTATAAAGAGGAAAGATTTGTATTCTTATCTGTGTGTGGTATGTTTGTAAGCAATAAACTCAAAACAACTGCGCCGAATTCAAAATTTCCTTCACTTCAAGCAAACATGTGAAGGCTTTGCCCATAATCGCCACGCTAGGCAGGCGGGTTGGCAGCTTTTCGTTTCAGTGACGCTGCTGTCCATCATCGGCTTATGGTGTTTAAAGCTAGGTACGCCTTCAACTGTGATGGTTATATCGTATCCGAACATGGAGGATTTGTCCCTAATCGCCACGCTCGCACTGGGCAGGCGGGTTGGCGATCGCAAGGCGTAGCTCCTAGCTCTGGTGACGCTGTTTCTCGTCATCGGTCTGTAGTATTTAGCAACGCCTTTAACTGTGATAGTTACCTATATCCGCCATCTGCAGTCGGTTGGCAGAGTCTCGTCTGCTAGTCAACAGGATTCACCACAAGTGGCATGGAGCAAAAAGATGATGGGTTGCTCCCTTACATTTTTACATAGTCCCTCCATACATTGAAGGAATTAATGTTATTTATTGTTCCAGGAATATGGTAGCCTAGGAGCCGTGGTAGCCTAGTGGTAAGATCGTCGATTTACACACGTGAGGTTGTCGGCTTGAATCTGCGCGGGGCACGCACCTCTGGATTTGCAAACATCTATGTGCGGAATTATACCACTAGCTTAGCGGTGAAGGAAAACATCGTGAAGCCTGCACATCCAGTTTAATTCTGAATGTGTAACCATGATCCAAATTTGTCTGGTTCCCCTTTCTGAGGGTTACGAAGGTCAGATGGCAGTCGCTTCAATGTACCTAATAACCAGACTCGCTAAATCTAGGATCATGGTCAAAGCGGACCCTGGGCCTAGAGGCACAAACCGGGACAACGCTAAGAGGAAGATTGTTCCAGGAATATCTTTTTTCATAATATTTCCTCAAATTCCATAATGTAAATTGTGTGTTCTTGTTTTGTTTTTCTCGTCAAAAATGTAATAAAGATTGATATTATTGTCTCTTCAAAATAAGTAGAAATTATTTTTATTCGATATCGATGCGATGGAAAGCCTCTCAAAGTTCTCTTTAGCCGTCAAATCGTGTAATTTCATAAGGAAAAAGGAAATAATTTAGGTATTTACTTTGTTACCCTACTATTTAGTTTGCCTTTTGTATTTTATTACTTTCTTTACTTCTTTACGTTTGCCTTTTGTACTTTCCTACTTTACTAGCATTAGCTAGGAGCAGTCTCAATCACTCCACATTTATGTTATACATTCGTGGGGTTCACTCAGCACGACTGAGAAGCTGAAACCTTAAGAAATCCCTTACAAAACCAAAAGGAAGAAATGGGACGATGATTTGTATTATTTTCCATCGTCACACGAAAGAGGTGCGTGTTGGCTTTTAAGTATAATAATACATTTGTGGTAGCGTTTGTTATTGTCAGGAGAAGATTCTTGTGTATGAAAAAATTAAGGAAACAGAGACGTTAATTGGAATAGCGAATGCAACGGGTAGTAGGTGCGGTTTGAGGTAATAATTCTGCACGGATACAAGCTTCTCCGAATCAGCTAGTTAATAATATAATTGATCAACATTAGATTGATGAACTCATAAGTAAAGTTATGACAAACATTAATCAACTTCACTTAATAATATAATATTACTTCATTTTGTATTCTTGTAACGCCTATTCCATTATTCAGATAAGGTCATAACAGAAGTGTTATATTAAACAGACTATTAAACTACTGTGCCGATAAAGTTAGAGTTGTGTGAAATATGAATTTATATGTGGATTAAAACTTCATAAATGATTCAAGAGTGTTATTCCAAAATCAACATTTACAAAACATAATGTTTGTAAAAAGCACAAAAAATAAATATTTTATAGAAAATTTTCCATTGTAGGAGAAAAACAATAAAACGAAATTAGCAATAATGGATAGTACAGAATAATACACAAATATTAGTGAATAATAATTGAATATATGAAAAGATACAAATAATAATGTTGCAAATAAAGAGAATGTACAAAATGAAGACGCGCATGTCTGCAGTGACCAGAGCCCTGCCAGAATATCTCATGAAGAATTTTATCGACAAGAATGTACAGGACTTCCTCCGTCCATTAGAACTATCTCAAATTTCAATGTGGCAGCAAAAATTTACAATTCGGGACAATTTCATCACGCCTAAACATTTACTTTACAAATTCATAAGCACCTGCGTAACTCTATTTTTCATGATCGGAGCGTATCATACTAGAGATTTTTATGGCGATAAAGGATATTCATCAGCTTTCCTTTCTACGGGGACTTTCATTTACTTTTTATCCATTTGTATAGTAACATTTTTTTGGTTGCTTGCCTTTTTGATGAATGCTGACAATAATGTTGAACTTGTGCTAAGAATACAGTCTGCCGTAAACGCTCTGGGAGTTAATGAAAAAGCCATTGGAAGTCTTATCAAGTACAATAGATTTGTTTCAATATTTTTCATGATATTAATACTTGGTAATGAATCATTTGCATTGTATAGTTTGGATTTTAATTTAATTGCTGTAGTAGCACAGTTAGCGCAGTTTCATCAAGACTTGGGAATTTATTACTCATATCGCATGATCAAATTGATACGAAGAATTTATGAAGTTTGGTTGACAGAACTAAAGATACGCAGCGCAAGATATTTGAGCGACTCGCATTGTGATGGTTGGCTAGAATTGGGCAGAGCATTTTCTGATTTGAATAAAGCATTTCGGTGTTGTCAGAAAGTTTTTTCCATTCCGGTATGTTTTCATTAACTCCACTAAAATTGTTGTCAAGGTCAAGTTTAATAGTTCCTTAGTTATGTATGGGGTTTCCTTTAGAATAGGACCAGCCCATCTCGTTCTGTGGGTATCGTAGAAGACAACGAAAGGAATATTCGGAATATATCGATTGCATTTTGGAGAGTGTGCTACGGAATTATTCAATTTAATTCCACCTGCCCCTTTTTACCACCGTACGAGCAGGGACACGGCGAGGAGACACCGATTTATGGTGCAGTTCCAAAAACTCGCACAAAGCGCTTTGCCTCTTCATTCATAGTGCGAACGGCTAAACTGTGGAACTCTTTGCCGGAGTCCGTGTTCCCCGAGGAATATAATCTTCAGATTTTCAAGGCGAGAGTGAATCGGTTTCTGATGGGTAAGCGCGCTTCATCTTAGGCCTCAACATCGTTTAACATCAGGCTAGTTGAGGTCAAGCGCTACCCATTCACTAATAAAAAAAAAATTAGGGATATGGGCAGCAGTGTTTACCTGAGTACAAATAAAACTTTCTGCCACCAAACCGCCTGTCTAGTGTGTGACTATCTTTTCAAATGACAATGTCATTGCGAGGCCTATGTCCAGCAGTGGACGTTTGCAGACTGATGATGATAAATTAAAAGTTGTATCACGAGTTTGACAAATTTCTTGTTTCAGATTTTCATGTACGTTTTTAGACAATTTGTGACCGCTTTGATATTTTCACAAGTGATCATAGATATGGAGAGATTGGCCGGAAACACCCCTTATATTGTAAGTAGTCCTACTAATATTAGAAATACGTAAGTTTGAATCAGTTTGAATAGATGGATGTTTGTTATATGTACAGTATAGTACAGTATTGTATATTGTATAGTACATTATTGTGATCTATCTCGGTTCAGTCAGCTAATGCAATGAAAGCGCTAAAAATGTATCCATTTTCGACATCACATTAGAAGGATCTAAAATTATCTCTTTCTAATATTATTGAAGAACAATACATGGATGTATTATGTTCAGCAGTGGGCTGATAAAGGTTGTTGATGATTATTATACAAAAGCCTAGCTCATGAATGACAGACAGAAGCTACTTATTATACTATTTAATATAATTTCATTCAACAGAGTCAGATAGAATTAATTAAATTTTATCCTTTTAGGTGAAATTTAGAATGTCTGTACTGATGCAATTATTGTGGACAGCTAAAAACTTCATACATAAGTCTATTCTGTGTATGGAATGTGAGAAACTTTATTCAACAATAAATTTAATACAGAGAGAATGTTTATTTGTAATCAGGGAACAAAAAATTTCTAGTAAGTATTCTGGAACACTGTATGGACTGGAGGGTTAATAATCTGAGAATAATAAATAACATACGACACAGAAATAGTATTTAAGTAAGTTTATCAGGGGATGTAAGGGAGCGACCTGTCATCTTTTCGTCCCAAGCCAGCCCAGCGTGGCGATTATGGGTATATCCTCCAGATGTTTGCCCTAAGTGGCGAACAACTGGAGAGGCCTATCCAGCTCTGTAATAGGCTGATGATGAATGATGAAGTTTATCAGTTATTTATTACCCATAGTACAAACTTCGGCTTACTTTGGATCTAGATGGCGCTGTGTGGCCCAGCGTGGCATGTATTAGGGTTGTTTGCACGTAATTGAGATTACACTAGTAAAAAGCAGAACTAAAGACAATTTTGTGCTTGTAATAATCTATTTTCTTTCTCCAGAGACGCAAAGGCAAGTTATAAAGAACGTCGTGAGACTTAATAAATTTACTTTTGCGAAGATGACAGCGGGATCATTAGTAATAGTGGATGCATCATTGCTAATAAACTTTGCAGAACTAGTTACTACTTATTTAATTGTACTGCTGCAAATCGCTTTTCTAAAAGAGGAGTGAAAGGAGCTCAACAGGAAAAAGGGGATCAACAGGCTATCGCGGTCCAACCTGCTGGACATAGGGCTTTCCATAGTTTTTTTTTTCATTTATTTATTTGTTGAAATACACTGTTAACAAAAACAATACATAAAGAACTACATCCAAATGTACTTACAGATAAAGTCCAGTAATTGTTTCACAGACTAATACGCCTTTTCAAAACATTAAAACACTAATGCACTATGTCGCTATTATTGATCGTATTTAACTATCTTAATTTAAATTTAATTCTTGGCTGTCACGTTTTGTGTAAAGTTTTTAAACATTTACAACACAGTAATGTGAGGATTCATGTAGTATATGCTCTCCATAGTAAATTGTACTGTATGTTAAGTTTGTAATGTGTTTTCAATAAACTTTTTGTTTTGTGCAATACAAAATATCTATCTTTTTACCCTAGTATCGCTTACAGAGATAAGACCGTCGAAATGATATAAAACTGCGGCCACACATTGGAGATATATATTTTTTTTTATAGTGGCTCGACATAATGGCTTCCCTACGCCTGATGGAAAGCGAAGCCCAAGCCGCTGTGACAACTGGCAAGTAACGGGTCAGTTACCTGTCAGTTGCCACCGCCATGCCGGCCCAACCTTAACCCCCCCATGAGCTCCGGAAACCCTACTTACCGGCAGAAACACGAGCCATATTTGCACCAACGTAACGTTTTCGCCCAATGCACCAATAATGTGTATCAGTACTTTGATACAATGAAGACATCGAGTACACTACTCACTTCATAATAAGATAAAAATAAAAATTGTCAGAAAAAGCAGGCGTCCAAAAAATCCTGTCAATTATTCTCCTGATAGCTCATTTGGTAGTGTCCCCTGCCATCGGAACCAAGGGTCGTGGGTTCGATCCTCACCCGGGAGAAACATTTGTGTTTGTTCCGTGTCTGGGTTCGTATTTGCATTTGTTTGCGGTACTTTAGTTGTTCTGATACCCAAAACAAATATCACTTAAAGTTCTGAAATCTGACCTATTTATATGATGTTGTGTGTGTGTGATTTTTTATGTGATATTTATATATTAATAAGATCTTTATTGTATTATTACAGAGATTTCTAACTCAAATTCGTAGGAACCTCACGGAATGGAATCCTAAGATAAGTAGCTTAGACATTCAATACGAGTAGAAAATACTTATTTAAGCACTTAATCTACTTAGGTATAAGCTGGGGAAATGTGATTTTATTCCATACTAGCTGTGCCAGCTGCGTCGCACGCGTGGAAATCGGGTTTCAAGTAAGTAAGTAAGTAAGCAATAAGTTAGACCTCTAGCAATACATTGGTGAAAACCGCATTTAATTCCATGCGATAGTTTTCGCGTGATGCGCGATCAAACATACAGATAAAAAATTCTCCCGTTTCCCGATCACTTCCCTTCACTGCTCTCCTCCTATTGATTGTAGCGTGATAAAAGTATACTATAACCTGCCCCGGAGTATAAAGAATAATCGTACCAAGTTTCGTTAAAATCCGTCTTGTAGTTTTTGTTTCTATAACGTGTTCGTTCGTATCTGTCTGTTGACAGACAGACAAAATTTTTACTGATTTTGGCATCAGATCGATCGATCGATCACTTATCACCCCTCCTTATATACCCCTGATAGTTATTTTGAAAATATATTTCATGTACAGAATTTACCTCCCTACAGATTTATTATAAGTATAGATAGATATAGATTTTACATCAAAATCAGCTCGAGGATCGATCAACGCCTCTCTAATATCTTTTCGCCCATTCGGATAGATTCACATTTCTTTTCAATCATTCCTAATCATAGAAGCGAAAAGTAGATTTAGAAGAGACATGAAGAGACATCTTTATTAGATTTTAGTTATATTATTACAAACGTCGTATCATCATCAGCCTATTGCAGTCCACCGCTGGACATAGGCCTCTCTAGTTGTTCGCCACTTAGGGCAAACATCTGGAGGATATATCCATAATCGCCACGCGGGTTGGCGATGGCAGGGCGTAGCTTCTCGCTCCGGTGACGCTGCTGCCCATCATCGGTCTGTGGTATTTAGCTACGTCTTCAATTGTGATGGATAAACCGCCACCAGTCGGTTGCCAGCGCCTCGTTTGTTATTCAGGATGCACCACGGACAGGTGAGGTTGGCTTGGAGCTAGATTACTACTACTACGATTGAAGAAGTAGCTAAATACCACTGTCAGATGACTGGCAGCAGCGTCGCCGGAGAGAGAAGCTGCACTGCACTGCGCCGCCTGCCCAGCGTGGCGATTATCGGCAATGCCTTCAGACGTTTGACTAGAGTGGCGAATAACTGGAAAGGTCAATTTCCAGCAGTGGACTGCGATAGACTGATAATGATAATGAACGAAGCACTTCTAAAATATTTTTGTTCGATGTTCCGATATGTTCTTGAATGTGACACTCGTATTAATGCTTTTGTTTTGAAATGATGGATGTAGGGTAAGGTCGCCTTAGTCGTACCAGTTCAAGGAAAATAGCTATAATTTCTATTGTAATATAAATAATAGAAAAATCTTTACACACATAAAGTCTTCATTTATTAAAGAATCAAAAAACATTAATAGACATTTAAAAATCTTTTAATAAAACTGTTCTTTAAAGGTTTTACAAAAACCTTTTTTCGGTACGACTTAGGCAACCGGTTGCCTTAATCGTACCACCCATGGCCTAAGTCGTACTTAGAGTAATTATAATACTTTTCCAACTAGAAATCTTAGAACAATTAAAACACTGCGTAGACTTGTATGCTACGAGATCAATTTCAGTCTTCCATATTATAACAATGATAAACAAATCTTAGTTTTATTTAGTAATGATGACTAGTTATTACTTAAATAAATCATTTTTTAAGCAAATATACGATACTACATATTAGGAAGTACGACTTAGGAAGTTTATACAGGTACGAGTTAGGCAGCAGGGTGTACAAAGTTATAAATCAAAATTGACAACGTAACCTAGAAACCGTTAACCGTTTGACCTAACTCATGTCATCCAGAAAACACTACAAAAACAGACATGAATAAAAAAAATATCGATTTCATCATAACCTTCTGTGAAATGGCTTACGACTAACGTAAAAAAACTAGTGAGCACTGAGCAAAAAACTTACTTTTCCATTATTTTACGATCGCGAAATCCGGCAAGCCGCCGAGTTTTTTTGTTTACCCGTGCGACTGAGTAGAACCATATTGCACCGTTACATGTCACCTTTTCATGACGGGTGCGCAGATATTGACGTGGTACGACTTAAGCACTGGTAGGACTAAAGGTACTTTACCCTATTGATGGGTTTTGTGCGAGCGTACGAAAACGGAGACATAAACGATGAAAATGAGCTTTGTATAATAAAAATAAAACATTAATTCAGTAAAAAAATGGTTATTTTTTCAGAAAATGCCAAAGGTATTGAGTCTTTTGGTAGCTACGTTTATTTTTACACGTACGTAAAAAATGCAAAGAAAATACAGAACCAGTTGGCATGTTTTGGGTTATTATTTGTTTAATCTCTTAAATAAGCAAATTGTAACAAAACTATCAGATACGTGGTGACCAGTTGAGTGAATTTGAGAGGTAACGATGCGTCTAAATCAAACATCCTGCACGGCTTCAGCTTATCTAAGTGCCTCTGAGTTCTGAGAACATTGCTATAAACTCTTCTTTGATCTCCTGAAAGAGAAAGCAAATACTTATAATTAATTTCATTAATACCACAGGCCTATGATGGGAAGCAGCGTCATCGGAGCGAGGAGCTACGCCCTAAGATCGTCAAGCCGCCTTCCCAGCGTGGTGATTATGGGTCTTTACCTTTGACTGGCTCGGTGGCTCAATTGGTAGTGACCTCTGCCTTCTGAGCCAAGGGTCGTGGGTTCGATCCCCACACATTACAAACATTTGTGTGCATGAACATGTCTGTTTGTATTGGTCTGGGTGTTTTCTATGTATATTATGTATTTATTTACAAAAAAAAATGTATCTAAGTAAGTTTATCAGTTGTCTAGTACCCATAGTACAAGCTTTGGCTTCGTTTGGGGCTAGATGGCGCTGTGTGGCCCAGCGTGGCATGTCTTGGGTTATTATTATTATTATCTTAACTAATAATATTATAAAGCTGAAGAGTTTGTTTGTTTGTTTGTTTGTTTGTTTGTTTGAACGCGCTAATCTCAGGAACTACTGGTCCGAATTGAAAAATTCTTTTTGTGTTGAATAGACCATTTATCGAGGAAGGCTTTAGGCTATATAACATCACGTTGCAACTATTAGGAGCGAAGAAATAATGGAAAATGTAAAAAAAAAACGGGGAAAAAATAACTATTCCACGCGGACGAAGTCGCGAGCACAGCTAGTTACCCATAATAGAGGCTTTCCTCCAGGTCCTGGCCTAGCTTGTAGACCCCTCTGGGCCTATTCTCAGCAGAGGAGTGCAATAGGCTGATGATGATGGTGAATTTCTTTAATTATCATTTAGTTTGACAGGCACCCAACGCTGTTGAAATGTTTAAGTTTAAATCGCTTCTTTGGTTATTTTTAGGAACGGAATTGAAATCTTAGAACCTTTTTCTGTTGGTTTCAGCCATCCAGTTCAAAATAGCAAAGTTAAGGCTGAATTGCCTGGGCTGTCGAAAGTAATGATGTATCTAGACTAGATCAGTCCATGTTATTTGACTAGTACTAAATCTCCACTTTAACAAATAAACAATTTACCTGTAGTAGATATTTCGGTAACTGCGCATTCCATAGAGATTAAGTTCTGAACTTTGTATAGAGCTCGAGTCTTCACGGATATCATAATCAATAATACCATTTGCTTAAGTGTGTACATTATCATAATAGCTTCAGACACTAATATGGTCAACTAGAAATAAACATACATATATGATAATTAAAAATGAGGAGGAGGAGCTCGGTGGCGCCGCGGCCTTGTTTGCTTAACAATAATCGCAACGTTGTGCAACCATTGGCGCGGTCAATCCGATGATGGGTGACCAAAATTTGACACCGATTTCCTCCGTGCTTCGGAAGGCACGTTAAGCTGTTGGTCCCGGGTGCTATCTTTACCAACTCAGATAGCAGTCGTTACGTCATATCAGAGATGATGATAACTCTGACGCCTAAACTGGGAATGGGTATAAGTACTAAGTGTTGCGGAGGTCTGATGGCAGTCGCTCTGTGTAAAAGCTTAGCCCTCGCCAAATCTCTCAGTTTGGGAAGCCGACCCTGAGACAATCAAGAAAAAGGCTAGGATGATGATATGATAATTAAAAATATTATAAAGAAAGGCGCAAAATGTCAAATACCCCAGCTGGGTCGTCTTAAGTCTATTCGGCGCCGGGGTGCGAGACTCCCAAAAATGGGAGGGCATACCCACATTACCCACTAAACCACTGCAGTCGCCAGTGCAGCAAGTTGCAGGGATACGGGTAGCGCCTAAGCATACGGCTACACTCCTGCCTGCCCTGGCCAGCCACAGATGACAAGCTGCCGGCTCTCCTGGTCCAAGGGCAGTAAACAAATTAATTTCTAATTAGCACAAATAATACTTACTAGATCATCATGTGTCTCAGCAAGCTCTATAACTATTTGACACATCGACACAGTGTTTACAAACATCGACGAAATATACATTAAAAGCTGCAAGAAACAACACATTGAAATTAGGTTTATCATCCTTTGCTCCTATCCGACTAATATTCTCGAAAGATTCTTTGGACAAATGGATGTTTGTCGCTTTATTAAGAACTAGCTTTTTCCCGCGGCTTCGCTCTCGTCAAATTCGGGGTGAATGCTCCATACAAACTTCCACCCCCTATTTTAGGGAAATGGGGGTTAGAAAGGGGCAAAAAGCAACCTATGGTAGTAACCATGGAGAGTACTCCATCCCTTCAACTATCTCCACTTAAAAAATCATGTCAATTCGTCGCTCCGTTTTGCCGTGAAAGAAAGACAAACATACTTACAGACAGACAGACAGACACACTTTCCCATTGTAGTAGGAAAGCAGATCCTGGCTTCGAGGCTCCTCTTGGTGTAATAGGAAAACGCTATGATGATAAGGATTCTGTCCGTGTGGTTTCTGGAGAGAACCCCATCTCATTCTGTGGGTGTCGTATAAGAAGGCTTTTTGGAGGAGGCCTATGCCCAGCAGAAGACTTGCAGGCTGATGATAATGATGATAGTAAAATCTTCTCAGCTAACGTAGTGTAGGACGCTCTCAAGCCAGTTAAGTGACAATTTGCGCAAGTTGGCTGGTAAGTGTTGAATGCAAGATGCCTAGAATAGTAGTAGATCCGGAAGCCATTATTACTGTATTGTGGCCTGCGAGAGGCTGAGGATGATGATGATGAAGATGATGATATTAGATTCCAACTTACCGGCACAGAAAATGTTTTCTGACTCACGTAAAATGCCTTGGCCAAGTTCTGAAAAGAGTCCTCCATTTCGCGCCAGTTCTTCACTATATATTCAGAATCAGCAGAACTAGTGAATTGGCTTCTCAAATTGCGAACCCTCATTTCGTCCAACCAAAACTCGAAGTGTTTAGTCATCATCATTATTATTGCATAGGTGTAAAGGACAGCGGAATCAAAATAATAATAAATAACACTTGTTATAACAATAATAACATTAAATTCTATAAGATTACCAACCATAATTATATTACTGATTGCGATAAATGAAAAAATGCCGATGATAGCTTTCATTTGTGCATTGGCAGAATTCATCACAGTCTGACAAAATCTAAAAGATTTTCTAGCAGCTTGTATGTTTAATATTAAATGTACATTGTTGTCAGCATTTAAAATGGTATCAGCAAATAAGCCAATGATAAAAATAACACACATTGCATATTGTGAAAACGTAGGTAAATTAAAAAAACCGCTTAAATAACCTTTGGAAATGAAGATCTGCGTACACTGATACATTGATATCATGAAAGAAATTGCCACAAGAAATCCTCCTAAATTGTATAAACGCCCATTCGGCGTTATAAAATTATCGCGAATCAGATATTTTGATTGAAACATCACATGCTGGGATATAATTATCGGATTCAGAAATGATCGCATTTGTTTATCAAGATAATTCTTCGGGACGTATTCTTGTGATACGAATTTTGTTATCATCTTCTTTCTGTCAAGTATCTGATGTAAGTTAGATATCTGTAGGCTGTGTGTCTTACAGCTGCATAAATTATTTTAGAAATTATGGTAAAATCCACTATTTGGGAATGGGTTCCGTTATTTTTTTTTGTATTTTATTGCCATTAGTGGCAGACGAGCATGCGGCCTGTCTGCCTGTTTTTCTTTGACTATATTCTAAAGCCTGCAAACAAAAACAATGTTTTAGAAGTTGTGGTAAGAAATGTACGTTTTAAATAAGGATTCAATTAATTAATCTTTGTTTTTACTTCGACTATATTTTTCGGAAGTAGTTTCCTGGTCCTCTGGCTACAAGTTTTTATGATTTTTTTTTATTAAAAAGTTCATTTTAGTTGTCAATTCCAACAAATTTTGATCTGCACTGTGGTGGAGTTGCTTAGGGAATACTAGGGAAATGCAACATTATGCTTGATGTTTATAAAGAATTTACTTTATATTCCATCATATACATAATTTCGATAAGTGACAAAGATTTAAAGTCATTTTGTAACATAAGTTTCAATGAAAGATGGGGTCAAACCTACCTTTACAATAAAATGGCCTCACAGAGTTCGTAAAAACATGTTAACCTTACAATTACCGAATTCTATCGTCGTCTATTACATATTGATAAACAGTCCAATAGAATTACTAACACGACTTACTAATTAAAGTAATGATGCTGACTAATTGAAAGAGCTTTCAAATTAATTAGCTTCTAAATTAATATTGAGCGATCAATAGGTAAATAGTCGTAAAACATAGTATAGGCTGTAAGGAAGCGACCCATTATTTTTACGCTCCAAGCCACCTGCCCATGTTACACCCTGCTAAAAAACAGACGAGGCTCTGGCAACCGACTGGTGGCGGTTGCTATTGAAAGCGTAGCTAATACCACAGGCCGGTGACGGGTAGCAGCGTCACTGGAGCGAGAAGCTACGCCTTAAGATCCGACCCGCCTGCCCAGCGCGGCGACTATGGGTATATCCTCCAGATGTTTGCGTATAAGTGGCGAACAACTGGAGAGGAGAGGGCTATGTTCAGCAGTGGACTGCAATAGGCTAATGATGATGACTATATTAGCCAATGCAGCTTTGTCATCATCGCTTAACGTAACTGACACATAACGGGCATCCTAGCATAGAATGTACTATGATCCCGCACTTACTCTTATTCCCAGCTCCATCCCTAGTCTCGTCCCTATCCCTATTTCTGGTCCCGTTCCACTCACGTTTTGGCATCTTTGTACGTTTTTATTACCTTTCCCTATTCAGAGGGGAATGCATTTTCGCAGCCTCCGGCTTTAAAACCGTATTTTACACAAATTAGCCGTTTAAAATATAAAGTTTCTTTCTATAAAAATTAAAGTTACCCCTCCTTTTTCACTCCTATTGGGGTGAATTATTTAAACGCCTACTTACATTGTAAAACGAATCAGAAGCAACGTTTGAAACTTACACTTGTCTTTTCAGAGATTTCACTCGGTCACTCATGCAATAGCATCATTTCGCTTATTGTTCTGGAACAACACACTAGGATAAAAATTATGATTAGAAAAATCCATTACTGATAATCCCCGCTCAGATGAGTTAGTCGATTATATAGGTATGTTAGTCGGATCACTGAAAGGGAAACTAATTAACCGTTCTGACTCATCGTTATTCGGCTCGTTATTTAACGCACACTCTGAATAGACAGAAGGTACGGTCCGGGAGCGTAGAGTCACTAGTACAAAAATGTTTGTAGGATAGACCAGCTATCACAGTTTTTCTTTTTCATTACGGCCCGATGGCTCATTTGGCAGTGACCTCTGCCGTCTCAGCTAAGGGTCGTGGGTTCGATCCCCGCACAGTACAAACAAGCTTCGGCTTAGTTTGGGGCATGGCGATGTGTGTCCCAGCGTGGCATGTCTTGGGTTATTCTAAAAAAATACGTGTCTTTTATTTTTGAATAAACTAAAAGGCGGACTAATTACAATTTTGAGCCATAGGTAATAGCCTATTTGTGATGGTTATACCGCCACCGAGAAGTTACTCCCTGCCAATGCCAACCCGCTTGCCAAGCATGGCGATTATGGGCATAACCTCTGCCCAAACACCTGGCCACTTCGTGTAAATATCTGGAGAGGCCTATGTCAATCCGTGGGCTGCAATAGGCTGATGATGAATTTTTTTTTATAGTAGCTCGACATAATGGCTTCCCTACGCCTGATGGAAAGCCAAAGAGAAGCCCAAGTCGCTGTGACAACTGGCAAGTAGCTGGTTAGTTATCTGTCAGTTGCCACTGCCATGCCGGCCCAACCCTAACCCCCCACGAGCTCCGGAGACCCTACTCACCAGCAGAAACACGACCCAGAGGTCATTTGGCTGCGGTATTCTATAGGGTGGAGGTCCTTCCCCGGACGGGCAGCTCAATACGAGCGAAGATTCGCTATGCCCTACCTCTCTTTATCGCAACCAAAGGCCGTTCTATCCTTGATACATTTATGTGGTCACAACGCAAATAATCAGCATCAATTAGCAGTTTTTGTATAGTTTTCGCCACACAACGAGGAAAATAAGGGAAAATAGGCTGGGAGTTGATTAAACAAGTTAAGTTCGATATCCAGATCCCGTGGAATGCTATTTTCGTAACCTTTTTAATCCGCCTTTTGTCGTTACGTCCCACAAGAGATTCGCCCGCGGTTCGAATCGCCACAAGGACACTTTTGAATGTGTTTTTCGGACCGAAATGTTAAAATGGGAATGTGTCGATTACAGAACGGATTGGTAAAATTTTAAAGATTTCAGTTATTTATTTGTAAAGGAAAAGTGGTTCGAATTTATACATTTAATTTTATTCGAACCGTGGTATGCAATAAGGCATAAAAATCGGTTTTGTGGTGATTCAAACCGCGAGTAAATCTCTTGTAAGACGAAGCAACGGAAGACCCTTTTTAACCGACTTCGAAAAAAGGAGGAGGTTCTCAATTCGTCTCTATGTATAATATTTTTTTTTTTTTATGTATGTTCAGCGATATTTCCGTCAATTATGGATGGATTTCAAAAATTTTTCGACAGTTCGACAGAAGACACTTCCGAGGTGGTCCCATTATCACCAAGTAAGGATCTGATGATGGGATCCTGGAGAAATTGAGGGCAACAACCGAAAATTGTATGCTCATATGGTGTTTTTGTTACGTAATCATATTTTACTCAGGTATATGCTTCCGGGCGACAACATCTGGTGCTGATGATGAAGCCACAGAACTCCTTAACGGTTAGGAGTTAGGGGACAGTACTGACATTGGTCGATATTAAACTAGGTAGTAGTATGTACTTATGCAGGGCTAATAGGGCAGGTGATTTGGTAAGTGATATGCTTGATTCTAGATCGCAAAGTCTTCACTTGACTTAAAGCAAATTTTTTCATTCCTAAGTAAAACTCTTAAGGACATTAATTAGCCTTTATTCAAGGTCACAGCACATTAACGCAACTAAAAACAGAGAAATAAAATTATTTTTTAAAAAAAAATTTAACCGACTTCAAAAAAAACGCAAACGACCAAAACTAAAAAGCGATAAATAACGTCGATAAAATCTTTAATACATAATCATTTAAATATTACAATTATCACTTATTTTTGAAGTCGGTGCCAGCCAAACATATCTAGGTATATTGTCGTGTGGATATGCCGGCCGCGCGCGTCATACAACAACAGTCTACGTTAGGTACCGAGAGGTTGGCACCGACTTCAAAAATAAGTGATAATTGTAATATTTAAATGATTATGTATTAAAGATTTTATCGACGTTATTTATCGCTTTTTAGTTTTGGTCGTTTGCGTTTTTTTTTATTGTGTTTGTCTCAACTTTACTGGCGTACAAATTGGTATGTTGCCTACACGCAATAAATTCCTAAATTCTATTCTAGTAAAAGAGGACATCGTATAATACCGGGACACTTTAGTTAATAACACACACAGACACCTATATAAAATCTACATTTTGAATTGCGTTAAAACCGATTGCCGGGATGTAGGAGAGCGGGATATCAACTTTTCGCACCAAGCCAACCTCATCTGCCAGTGGTGCATCCTGCGAAATAACAAACGAGGCGCTGGCAACCGACTGGTGGCGGTATAACCATCACGATTGAAGGCGTAGCTAAATACCACATACCGATGACGGGCAGCAGCGTCACCGGAGCAAGGAGCTACGCCCTGCGATCGCCAACCCGCCTGCCCAGCGTGGCGATTATGGGTATATCCTCCGGAAGTTTTCCCTAGGTGGCGAACTACTGGAGAGGCCTATGTCCAGCAGTGGACTGCAATAGGCTGATGATGATGATGACAGACCGATGACGGGCAGGAACGTCTCCGGAACGAGGAGCTACGCCCTGCGATCGCGAATCCGCCTGCCCAGTGTGGTGATTATGGGTAAATACTTCGGATGTTTGCTATAAGTGGCGAACAACTGGAGAGGCCTATATCCTGCAGTGGGCTGCAATAGTGGTCTTATTCTCAATACAGGTACCACACGGACTAACGACGAAAATACTTAGAATAAGATTGAATCCAAATTTTACTTTCTTACTAGCTGTGCCGGCGGCGTCGCACGCGTGGATGTCGGGTTTCAAAAATAACGGACTTCCATAAAATAGTATCTACCTGAATTTTAAGTTAGACTTCTAGCAATACATTAGTGAAAGCCGCATTCAATTCCATGCAGCAGTTTTTGCGTGATGCGCGATCAAACATGCAGATAAAAATTTCTCCCGTTTTCCCAACACTTCCCGTCACTGCTCTCCTCCTAATGATTGTAGCGTGATGAAAAGTACACTATAACCTGCCCATGAGTATGAAGAATAATCGTACCAAGTTTCGTTAAAATCCGTCCAGTAGTTTTTTTTTCTATAACGAACATACAAACAGACAGACAGACAGACAAAAATTTTACTGATTGCATTTTTGGCATCAGTATCGATCACTAATCACCCCCTGATAGTTGTTTTGAAAATGTATTTCATGTACAGAATTGACTTCTCTACAGATTTATTATAGGTAAGTATAGAAGATATAAGATTGAATCCAAATTTTACTTTCTTATATTACTGGACTACCAACCTAATATACAGTCAAAATGTTCGCAATTTTCCTTAGGATTTGTTTTTCCACTACAGTTTCAACGGCTCTTTGTAGCTTATCCTCGTCTAAATAAGCTTATACTTCTTATTACGTGAACGAAAAATATAAATTGAGATTAGATTTTGATTGAAAAAAAATATTAGATTTTAGATTTAAAATCTTTTAACAGGAGTATTTCGGTGAAGCCGTTTAGTTTCTAAACTACCTATTAGTGTTGTGTTTTTGTATTATGCGTGTTTTTTTTCTATATAGTGGCTCGACATAAGGCTTCCCTGCGCCTGATGGAAAGCGAAAGAGAAGCCCAAGTCGCTGTGACAACTGGCAAGTAACTGGTCAGTTACCTGTCAGTTGCCACCGCCATGCCGGCCCAACCCTTACCCCGAGTTCCGGACACCCTACTCACCAGCAGAAACACGACCCGAAGGTCATTTGGCAGCTGTATTTTATAGGGTGGAGGTCCTTCCCAGGACGGGCAGCTCAATTCGAGCGCAGATTAGCTATTCCCTACCTCTCTTAAAATGTGCCATGGTCTGCAATGGTGCACCACAGTCGCATCCAGCAAAAGCGGTGGTGGGGCGCATTTTAGATTAGACGATATCTACGAGTACATATCTATCTCAGAACTATAACATACACACGTTCCTCGAACAGTCGTCAGTTCGTGAACTCACCGCAACTCCCCAAGTTGAGCGATAACGGTCCACGCGAGAACTTGAGCTAAACAATATAATCAGCGCAGTTTAACTTACTTGTCACAGCGTAGTGTTGGGACGAGTCTTCTTTATTTATTTATTTTATTTTGGCACGGTAATTAAATACAAATCAAAACACTCCTTAAATTACATTACACATTACAGAAGACTAAATTTGCATTTCAGTAACAACCGAGCACAGCATTCGATTAATTATATTTTAAAATAACTTTTAAAAAAATCGTCACTCAGTTGCCGCCGCATTCTTTGCGATTTGATGGCAAATCGAAATCGAACACGCTGTGCCCAATGCTCCGCCACCCCGACCGCACCCCAGTCACGGACATCAGCTCGGTGAGCGAGCAGGTCTCTCCACTCGTGGGACAGCAGACCAGATGGGACGATTCGTCCCACAAGGCTGTGTTTTTAGGGTTCCGTAGCCAAAATGGCAAAAACGGGACCTTTATACATTCGTCATAATATCTGTCTGTCTGTCCGTCCGTCACAGCCAGTTTATTCCGAAACTATAAGAGATATATTATTGAAATTTGGTGCGTAGATGTATTTTATTAACCGCACTATGATTTTAAAATAAAATTAGAAAAAAATTCAAAATTTTTGGGGTTCCCCATACATAGAACTGAAACTCAAAATTTTTTTTTTCAACCAACCTTTATGTCTGGGTTGTCTATGGATAGGTATTTGAAAATGATATTGAGGTTTTTAATATCATTTTTTTTTAACTGAATAGTTTGCGCGAGAGAGTCTTCCAAAGTGGTAAAATGTGCGTCCCCCCCCCCCACCCCGTGGGGCCGTACGGGGGGCCGTAACTTCTAAAATATGGGCATGATAAAACTGAAAAAAATATATGATGTATATTACTATGCAAACTACTAACGAAAATTGGTTTGAATGAAATCTAGACAGTAGTTTTTTTAAACGTCATAAATCAAATTACCTAATTTTTTTCATTCAATCAGTGGTACGAAACCCTACGTGCGCTAGTCCGACTCGCACTTGGGCGTTTTTTACTAGTAGACTAGCAACCCGCCCTCGCTTCGCTTCGGGTGTTTCAGATAAACATTTTTAAACTATATATAGCCTATGTTACTCAGTGATAATGTAGTTTTTTAATAAAAAAATATTAAATAGGTCCAGTACTTTTTGAGTTTATTTGTTACATACAAAAATACAAATAGTTCCTCTTTATAATATTAGTGTAGATTAGTGTAGACTAGCAGGTGCTTGCGATTATGTTTCATCATCATCATCATCAGCCTATCGAAGTCCACAGCTGGACCTCTGGCCTCTTTAGATGTTCGCCATATTCGTCAAACATCTGAAGGTCATAGCCATAATCGCTACGCTGGGCATGTGGGTAAGCACCACCAGTCGGGGGCGGTAGCAAAAAAAAATTGCAAAACATATTTTATATAAGTATATCGTCGACCGTAGGCTCAATTAAGGTAAGGGACAAAATACGATTTTTCAGGAGAGGCCGACAAAGTTTTTTTTTGGAGTAAATCGTACATAACTTTCTTTGTAATTAACCTTTTTTAAATTTCTTTTCACACATTATCTTATATTTAAGTGCACTATCTTCCTGTGCAGTGTTTATTTAAATATTTTAATTATTTTAGAAAATAGATGTCCCTTACACCGACTTTTTTCGTTCGTAATGTCCCTTACATGCCAAGTTACTTGTAGTCTCGTCCCTTACCTGAAATTGACCTTTACGTTGTGTGCATAATATTAATATAAAAATAGCGTAAGGATTTCGTTGGAATAACGTATGAAAGATAAAAAAGGGTAAGGGGATCGTTTATAAATTATTAAAAAAACTGTTTTGTGGTAAGTCGCAATTTTAAAGTGGGGTGTTGGCGTAACAGTTATGAAAATGTATTGAATTGTGTGTGAATTATTTATGTGTCCCTTACATGGAATATTTTGACACTTTAAAGTTGTTGATATCTAATGGGTAAATAATACAAATTTCATGAAATTTTTATGTTTTATTATAATCACACTAGTCACATTATAAAAAAACAGATGGCAACAATTTTGCCTGTAGTATGCGAACCGCAAACTTACCGCTTACATGCGCGTACATGTAAGAGGTGCTTTACTTAAGTTTTTCATCTATACAATCTATACAGTTGCACCTAATTTGTCAGAGTCATAGAGCTTAAAAAGCATAATAAATCATACAAAAATAATAATAAGGATCCAAAAACGTTTCAAAATGCTATGACTAACAATTTTTTTCAATGTTATCTTCTTCGTCTGTTTCACTTAAAGCGTCTTTCACTTTAGAGCTAAATGGCAGCTCTAGATAATCTTTGTGGAACCTGCTAGGCATGACATTTTCACACAATTTCTTTAAATCTTTGTACTTAGCCAAAGATATTGGCCTAGTGTCATACAAAGGTTTTAGTGTTATGCATTCACTGAAATAGCAGGTGGTGGAAGCGCACTAACAGACATTTTACCTTTGCCTTTACCCTTACCTTTCCCTTTTTTCGTTTTACTTTCTGGATTTTTAGTTTTAGCAGTCGATTCTCCATTTACTTTGATAACATATATACTAGCTCCCTCTTTCATGGAGTGTTTCATCCCGATAGTTTTAAGGTTTTTTTCTTCATCGTAGCTATTCTAATTTTCGTGACTTGCAAGTCCTTCGTCTTCTGTGGGAAGGTATTTTCTGTCATGGGGTCCCAGTCAATAAAATCTGTGTGCACCATAGGGATAACCACGTAGGGACGAGGATTTTTCCTAGCAGATTCCATGTAACTAGATCATTGAGTATAACTCCAAACAGTCAGTTTTCGCACTTCACGTTCGATAACTGAGTGCATGCTGTCAACTGGCATGTAACTATGATCGGTCAATAGGAAGTTAATTTGGATAATTTCAATCTTGTTTTTTGATATTGACAAAAAATATTGCAATATCGAGACGACCGTCCTATTACGATTTTGCCCTGTGCATCGCAATACAGGATAAGTTTTCTTATTCCTCTGTCATCGACATCTATTAGATATTTAAAAAGACAGGACCTTATTTCTTTTACTTCTCGTTTTCCGTCACATTAACCCCAAATATAGCAACAACCGTTTTGTGTAAGACTATCATAGACCGTGAAGTTAAAGACAGTGTATTTTCTGCTATAAAATAACAAAATATTATCACCATAAGGCGTATTTTAAACTTTCTGCAAATCAGAACTTGCAACTAGAGTATTTTTTTTCCGGAATAGTTTTGATGACTAGTAAATCTTTCATAAGTAGCAGCTTTTTCTTTCATGTGAAATTTCATCTTTTCTTTATTATCTTCTACCTCGTCTGGATTGTTTTCATTTTTATAAATATTGCTATTATCTTTCTTCGGGACATGAATACTTATGTCATCATATAGCGTGATGAAAAATATACTATAAACTGCCCAGAAGTATGAAGAATAATCATAGGTACCAAGTTTCGTTGAAATCTGTCGAGTAGTTTTTGTTTCTATAACGAACATACAGATGGAAATGGACAGACAGACAGACAAAAACCTATAGAAGATAAATATCGATAATTCTTAAAATCAAAAATAATAATTCACTAATGAAACGTATAATTTATTAGTCACAGCCACAGCTTAAAACTTAGAATTTAGTAAGAATGAAATGATAATTATGTACTTAATGTACTATTTTATTCACTAATTGTTGCAATTGCTGTTTGCGTCGTAGTAACTGGTTTAAATTGTATTGTTTCTCAATATTTATCACTAAATTGACAAATCAACCAAGCGACAGGTGAACGCGTCCTGACAAACGGTTTTTTAGATACCCGCCCGCAGCTAGTGCGTCCTCTCTTTCACACACAGAGCGAAGATATGGGATAGAAAAGGACGGAAAACGTGCACACGTGCTCTTCTCCTGTGTCTTGAAGTTAGATTTGTTTGTAAATAAAGGTAACTGGGATAAATATTGATCAGTATTCAGTTAAAAATTGGTGTAACGGACACGGAACCTAAATGGATATCGAATCAAATTGGTGTAAGGGACGCACTGATTAAAAAATAATAACGTAAAATGGGGTAAAGATTATTTATTTCAAAACTCGTGCATACGTTTTAAGGTATAGGCGGTATTGATTTATGAGACGAAAAATGCATTACTGTAACGCCAGTGTTATAAGGTTTTCTTAAAAAAAATACCATGTAAAGGCTATTCTTTGATTGCGAAGACCGTTACTTTATTTAAAATCGGTTGGTGGCAGTAATTACACCATTTAAGGTTGCTACATTATTTTTTTTGTCAGATACATGGTTTTTGTGGGCCGGAATTAATTTTAGACCCCAAAAAATAATTAGAGTAAGGGACATTTTTTTCAAGATAGAATTTTTTCATATATATCATTCGAAAGAGCGGAAAATTCTGAAAAAAACTGTATACTCAACTCATTTTGTGAGTTTTGTCCCTTACCTTAATTGAGCCTACGGCCGACGATATATGCCCCACCCCGATACATTGACATCATCCTCCCCCCTTCCGCGCCGCGCGGGATGGAATCCTGAAAATGAAGAAAAAGCACCCGGGAAGTCAGACCCGCAGATGACGCCCGGGCAGAGATCGAGGACGATCGGGAAAGTCTCGTTCAAAAGTGTGAAAAAAATATTATAGCAATATTTAAAGGTTCTACATTATTTAGAACATATTTTGATGTGAAATCAGTGCCATAGAGGGTGTATTGGATATAGCCATCAAACAAAAATCTTCCGTCCGTTTTAAGAGGGTACGTGAACACTTCTTAAATTATACGGTTTAATTTCTGAAATGCCCATTAATTGCTTGTTTAGTTTGTCTATTGTGTATGTTTTGCAAATATTTGTATATGTATTATACCTATTTTATTTATGTCTATATGTGTATACCTATATATATTTAATATTTATAGTACATTATAATAATATGTATTAAATGTATTATATTTCTAGTTTATTTTATATATATTTAGGTATTATCTTTCACTGTGTTTCTCTTTAACGCTCACCGCACATACATCTTGTCTCTGCATGACCTAAAGGTTAACTGGTAGAGAATGCTCCTAGCATTAACCATTTTGTGCAATAAAGTTTAAATAAATAAATACTAACGTGAAACAGCCTAGGCACATCACTAGCGCAAACCACACGCGTACTTGTAGCGCTCCAAACTTCACCCCTATGTCGCCTGTTTGCGAGATTGGGGGAAACCACCAATACCAATTTCCAGAGACCCATTTCAGTCTTGAGTGTGAAACTATTCTAACTATTCCATTCAATTGTATTCTTCTTCTTCACCCATCCCACAGACCGATGATGGGCAGCAGCGTCACCGGAAGCTACGCCCTGCGATCGCCAACCCGCCTGCCCAGCGTGGCGATTATACGTATATCCTCCAGATGTTTGCCCTGTGGCGAACAACTGGAGAGGCCTATGTCCAGCAGTGGACTGTGTTAGGCTGATGATGATGATGATGACCCATCCCTATTCCCGTTATCTGGGGTCGGTTCTCCTCAATCTACGGCGCCAAGGCATGCAGGTAGGTGTAATAACGTAAGTATCCGCTAATAATGGATTTTGTTCAATTCTACCTAGTTCAAGGGATAAATAAAATAGGTGACGATACTCTATTCCACGCGGACGAAGTCGCGGGTACAGCTCGGCTGCACAATTTCAAAACCTAGTAAGGGACATGACACAAAATGTTCAGGAAAGCGAAAAAACGTCTCCGCTACTTTGAGAGCGTGCCGTAACTAAACTATGCAACTTACGTTGACGATAGTTAGCTTGAAATGTGTGGTATATCCTTGGCTTTCAAATAAATATAATATCCAGCATTAATACTTAATAGTACACGTTAGAAAGCACTTACTAATGATTAATTTGTTTTTTACGAGTAAATGATGACCAAAAAACCATTTTAAAACCTAGTAAAGGCACTTGCTAGGTTTTGTTCTGGTTTTGATGAGCTACAAATTTTCAATATGACAAGTTATAAACCTAGTAAGTCAGCAAAAAGATTTAAAATACAAGTTAGTTAACGGAAAAACATAATTTAAATGAGATACTCGTACATAGGAAATCTCAACAAACATGAAACATTTAAATCTATACTTATAATAAATCTGTAGAGAGGTCAATTCTGTACATGATATGTTTTTTCAAAATAACTATCAGGGGGTGATCAGTGATCGATACTGAAGCCAAAAATGCAATCAGTAAAATTTTTGTCTGTCTGTATGTTCGTTATAGAAAAAAAAACTACTGGACGGATTTTAACGAAACGTGGTACGAATATTCTTCATACTCCTGGGCAGGTTATAGTATACTTTTCATTACGCTATAATCAATAGGAGCCGAGCAGTGACGAGAAGTGTGTGGGAAACGGGAGAAATTTTTATCTGCATTTTTGATCGCGCATCACGCGAAAACTAATGCATGAAACTAAATGCGGTTTTCATCAATGTTTTGCTAGAGGTCTAATTTAAAATTTGAAACCCAATATCCACGCGTGGGACGCCGCCGGCACAGCTAGTTATCTTAATAAAGGTATTAGGTAAGTCAAACGTTTCATGTTTTCTGGTAAGGAAAAATTTGATTTCATCAACACAATGTTAGATCAAAGCATTTTTGTACTTATCGAAGCATATTATTGTTCTTTAGGGCACTAAAAATTAATCTCGATCTATAAAATTGTCTTCGAGACATTATAATCAGCAGTAATTTAAGTTGAACCACACAATGCAGCGCACACGCTCGCTATCTATGAGTTACTAAAACGTAGGCGCCTAATTCAGTTTGAATTGACAATTTCAAAACATAGTAAGGCACAATGACAATTTCAAAACCTAGTAAGGGACAGTCCCTTACTAGGTTTTGAAATTGTCATTGTGCCTTACTATGTTTTGAAATGGTTTTTACAGCCGGTTTTGGTCACTGAAAACCAGATCAGTGGACATGCTAGGTAGGTATTTTCGTTTCTAAACCTAAAATTAAGAATCTGAATATGCAAATTCGTGCGTAATCACATTATAAACAGCACTCAGCAAAAACCCGATTTTTTCAAAAAATGTCCCTTACTGGGTTTTAAAATTGCGCAGCCGAGCTAGTTTGATATATTTCTGTACTTTACACAACGCAGCATTGAGGTCGATCCGATTATTCCGTCAAGGGCATAAAAATAACAAGACAAAGTGTTTCGTAATGGTCGCAGTTCCATTTTCCTTACAAAAAGGCTATAAAATTTCTGATGTGGTAGTAAGATGTTTTATTTTAAGTTATATTTTTAGACTGACATTTTCTTCAGCGCTGCTGTGGTTTTTGAATTTTTTAACGTAAACTGTACCCAAATGGATGGGATGTAAGGGAGCGGCCTATCATCTTTTCGCTCCAAGTCAACCTCACCTGCCCGTGGTGCATCCTGCCGAATAACAAACGAGGCGCTGACAACCGACTGGTGGCGGTATAACCATCATAATTGGAGGCGTAGCTAAATACCACAGACCGATGACGGGCAGCAGCGTCACCGGAGCGAGAAGCTACGCCCTGCGATCGCCAACCCGCCTGCCCAGCGTGGCGATTATAGATATATCCTCCAGATGTTTGCCCTGTGGCGAACAACTGGAGGATATATCCATATTCATCACGTTACAATCAAGAGGAGCAGAGCAGTGAAGGGAGGTGTTGGGAAAACTGGAGAAATTTTTATCTGTATGTTTGATCGCGCATCACGCGAAAACTACTGCATGGAATTGAATGCGGTTTTCACCAATGAATTGCACCAAAAAGGTCTAATTTAGGCAGAAGTTCATTATTTTTGAAACCCGATATCCACGGGCGCAGCTAATAATCTAAATAAGGGCTAAAAAGCTTTTATTTAAAATCTCAAACGTAAAACGGCATAGACTACTTCCATTTGCATACAGTATCGTAATATCAGACTTAGAATTTTCTTACCCACTTTTGCACTAGAAAGCTTTCAAGAAGTTTTGATTACATTGCTGTAAGAGAAACTTTTACTCTTTTCCTAGAAAACCAGTGTAGTTTTAAAAGTTTATATTTGCCTTCACACCTCGATGTACGAAGGAGGAAGGATTATCCGAATTTGAAAAGTGTGGTCGAACAAACGAAGGTTAGACTGAGGCGATTCTTAAAATTTCACCTGTGGGTTCTCAAACTGAGAAGAAGCCAACTAAGGGAGATCATGACTGCCATGACAGGCCACGGCCCCTTCAAAAAATCTGCATAACTTGGATATAACAGACAGCCCCATGTGCAGAGCATGCCTACATAAAGGAAATAGCCGCCCACATCCTGTTGAAATGCCCTGGGCAGCGTACCAGCGGGTATACCTTGGCCAGCCCAGCATAATCCAGGATTAAGAAAGCGTGATGCCTGATGGTAAGCAGTCGACACCGCCTATGGACACCCGCAACTCAAATCGAGTTCAGGGTCGCTGCCGGCCTTTTAAATATGAATACGCTCGTTTCTTGAAGATTCCCAAGTCGTAGCTGTTCGGAAAGACTAACTCGTTCTAATTGAGGATTATTTGAATTCTAATACTAGAGGCTTCTACTGCAGAACAATGGCCTCCTATAAATTATCTATACTTATAATAAATCTGTAGAGAGGTCAATTCTGTACATAAAATATTTTTTCAAAATAACTATCAGGGGGTGATAAGTGATCGATACTGATACCAAAAATGCAAACAGTAAAATTTTTGTCTGTCTGTCTGTCTGTCTGTATGTTCGTTATAGAAAAAAAAACTACTGAACAGATTTTGACGAAACTTGGTACAATTATTCTTCATACTCCTGGGCAGGTTATAGGATACTTTTCATCACGCTACAATCAACAGGAGCGGAGCAGTGACGGGAAGTGTTGGGAAAACGCGAGAAATTAAATTAATAAACATTTCTTATTTCTTATAGAAATTTAAACCTGTATGTTTGAACGCGCATTACGCGAAAACTACTGCATAGAATTGAATGCGGTTTTCACCAATGTATTGCTAGAGGTCTAACTTAAAACTTAGGCACAAGGTATAGATGGGTATTATATTATGGAAGTCCGTTATTTTTGAAACCCGATATCCACGCGAGCGACGCCGCTGGCACAGCTAGTATATATATTAATAGCGCCTTATAAATTAATTAACAAAGCTTTCTTTTTCCTCAAATCACTACGTACTATCTTTTACGCCCCCACCAATATCAAACCCTTATCCTTTTCAAAGTCGATCCAAGAGCCGAGCAAAATTCGAAAGCATACTCGCCATAATATTAAGATCTCTTACACAAAGACTTTCGGATCGTCTCACAACCCTTATCACTTGTCCGATCGAGGTTTTAGACAAATTTTTCACATTATAGCTTAGTTTGGATCTTGGGTCATAATTTCTGTGATCAGGTGCTATCAAAAGGCGGCTTTGACCACCATATCTTATAAAAGGAAAATAGGGTTCAGTATCCGAAAGATATGACACATATGGCTGACAGAGTTCCGATGCTATGTCCCAAAAGTAGCGTGATCTACTAAAACCTTTTAGGTTTTTAGTAGGTACTAGTTGTGCCGGCGGCGTTGCACGCAAGGTTTCAAAAATAACGGACTTCCATAAATGGTACCTTAATTTTAAATTAGACCTCTAGCAATACATTGGTAAAAACCGCATTCTATTCCAAGCAGTAGCTTTCGCGTAATACGCGTTCAAACATACAGACAAAAAATTCTCCCGTTTTCCCAATACTTCCCTTCACTGCTATGCTCCTATAAATTGCAACGTGATCCAAAGTATACTATAATCTGCTCAGGAGTATAAAGAATAATCATGCCAAGTTTCGTTAAAATCCGTCGCGTAGTTTTATTTCTATAACGAACATTCAGACAGACAAAAATTTAACTGATTGCATTTTTGGCATTAATTTAGTATCGATCACTAATCACCCCCTGATAGTTATTTGGAAATATATTTCATGTACATACTTGACTTCTCTACAGATTTATTTTAAGTATAGAAATTGCAGTCCCATTTTGGGAGGTGAGAGTCCCACACACCACGCCGATTTCCCCCGGATTCGGCTTGAAGGTGCCTAATGCATTCCCCTCTTAAATTGAATAGTTCAGACCAGTAGACGATCAAGTGTAGGGATTAAAACCAACTCGATCACAGTAACTTCATTTATTTACTTGTTTCACTTCACTAACTTACATTCACATTATACATTGGTACTTTTACACAATTACGCGGGCAGCATTTTTAAGACGTCTGTTCATCACTACGGTCGAACTGCTTGTGTCTGTAAGATCGGCCTTTTATACTATGTATTACTAGCTGTGCTCGCGACTTCGTCCGCGTGGAATAGTTATTTTTTCCCCCTTTTTTTTTACATTTTCCATTATTTCTTTGCTCCTAATAGTTGCAGCGTGTTGCTATATAGCCTAAAGCCTTCCTCGATAAATGGTCTATTCAACACAAAAAGAATTTTTCAATTCGGACCAGTAGTTCCTGAGATTAGCGCGTTCAAACAAACAAACAAACAAACTCTTCAGATTTATAATATTAAGTTAAGATATCGCGATCCCACACCACCACCAGGGTGGGTTGTCACTGTCACAGACAAAAAAAAGAAAAGGTAAGGCCAAGACATCAAAGCGTATGATGCTATATCCGTCGACACTGACACTGACACCTTACATCATCAGCCTATTGCAGTCCACTGCTGGATATAGGCCTCTCCAGTTGTTCGCCACCTAGGGCAAACTTCTGGAGGATATACCCATAATCGCCACGCTGGGCAGGCGGGTTGGCGATCGCAGGGCGTAGCTTCTTGCTCCGGTGACGCTGCTGCCCGTCACCGGTCTGTTGTATATAGCTACGCCTTCTATCGTGATGGTTTTACCGCCACTAGTCGGTTTGCCGGAGCCTCGTTTGTTGTTCAGCAGGATGCACCACGGGCAGGTGAGGATGGCTTGGAGCGAAAAGGTGATAGGTCGCTTCCTTACATCCCCCCTTATGGTCTTATGGATGAGTCCTAATAATTCCAGCATCTAATTCCACCATGTTCGCCAGTAACGTCGCCACACTCAACTGTTTATTGGTAATAACATAAACCTAGTTTTACGATGACATATTTGCGGATTCGCAAGGAGCTCGTAAAACTTAGAATGTTCACAACATATCAGGCGGGAGAACGTTCTGATGTGAATTTGGGAGTAATAATTTAACTTGATGAGATGTTTAGCGGTTTCATTTAATTTCATTATCATCATTATCATCAGCCTATTGCACTATTGATTGGCTCGGTGGCTCAGTTGGTAGTGACTCCTGCCTTTTGAACCAAGGGTCGTGCGTTCGATCCCCACCCGGGACAAACATTCGTGTTATGAAAAGTGGTTCCGTAGCCAAATGGCAAAAACGGGACCCTTATAGATTCGTCATATCTGTCTGTCTGTCCGTATGTCACAGCCAGTTTATTCCGAAACTATAAGAGCTACATTATTGAAATTTGGTGCGTAGATGTATTCTATTAAACGCATTATGATTTTAAACCGCAAAATTTTTGGGGTTCCCCATACTGAAACTCAAAAAATTTTTCTTCATCAAACCTATGCGTGTGGAGTATCTATGAGTAGGTATTTTAAAATGATGTTGTGGTTTGTAATATCATTTTTTTCTAAACGGAATAGTTTGCGCGAGAGACTCTTCCAAAATGGTAAAATGTGTGTCGTCGTCCCCCCCCCCCCCCCCCCCGTAACTTCTAAAATATGGGCATGATAAAACTGAAAAAAATATTATGATGTGTATTACTATGCAAACTACTAACAAAAATTGGTTTGAATGAAATCTAGACAGTAGTTTTATTTAAACGTCATAAATCAAATTACCTAATTTTTTTCATTCAATCAGTGGTACGGAACCCTACGTGCGCGAGTCCGACTCGCACTTGGCCGGTTTTGTTTAAGCTCCCGTCGCGTGTGCAGCCTTAATAGTTAAAGCTACACAGAAGTAATGTATGACGGAAATGTTCCCCTTAAAATTATATAAAAAGATCCTACGACAGCATATATCTAACTATCTAACTTTTATAGGAGTTGAAAAGGCGTTGGTGAAAGGTTCTATGGAATTTTAGAACTAGAAACTTGGGACTGATATCATAAGCTGTTAAATTAATATTCTATATCTTCTATACTTATAATATATCTGTAGAGAGGTCAATTCTGTACATGAAATATATTTTCAAAATAACTATCAGGGGGTGATTTTAGCGATCGATACCTACTGCAAAAAATGCAATCAGTCAAATTTTTGTCTGTCTGTCTGTATATTCGTTATAGAAACAAAAACTACTCAACGGATTTTAACTAAACTTGGTGCAATTATTCTTCATACTCCTGGGCAGGTTTAAGTATATTTTTCATCACGCTACAATCAATAGGAGCAGTGACAGGAAGTGTTGGGAAAACGGGAGAAATTTTTATTTGTATGTTTCATCGCGCATCACGCGAAAACTACTGCTTGGAATTGAATGCGGTTTTCACCAATGTATTGCTAGAGGTCTAACTTAAAATTTAGGCACCATTTTATGGAAGTCCGTTATTTTTGGAACCCGATAACCACGCGTGCGACGCCGCCGGCACAGCTAGTAAATTAATATGACATTTGAAGCGTACATGATAGGGTTGTAAGGGGTTGAAAAATGCAGATGAAATGTTATGAAAGTATCGTCATTTTCGGAGCTAGAAACTCATATTTTAGGCAGTTGAATCGATATTTGTAAATTAATTAGTCTAAATAAATAAAAGCACCATTCTACGCAGACGGAGTCGCACGCACAGCTAGTGCTGAATAAAATATCAAATACATAGGTACAATTTCGTTCTACGAAACAACTTATACCCAGTTGCAACGTTAGGTGCTTCAGAAATAGACGCAAGAAGCTTTAAAAGCTCTAAAGTCTAAACAAATCTTAACGAGTGTAGGTATGTGTGAAATATGCAAATCCGAGAAAGTAGAATCAGATCTTCTTGGAATCGTGTGGACTATATGATGTTCAAGTTCTGAATATACAGCTTTGTAAAACGTACTTTTACCATGACAAAGTAAAGCTAAATTCTACGACGTTTTAATCTTCAAGAAAAGAGCGTACCTCTTTCTAAAAGGCCGGCAGGGCAGCTGTAACTCCTGTTGTAGATATGGGCGGCGGTTATCACTTACCATCAGGTGAGTCGTCAGCTCGTCTGCCCCCTACTTCATAAAAAATAACATTGTTCTTAGAAAACACTTGAAATGAAATGAAATATTTATTTATCAACAGCAAAAGTTAAGTCGATTCATGTACAAATAGATACAAACTTAGTTTAGACTAGCTGTGCCGGCGGCGTCGCACGCGTGGCTATCGGGTTTAAAAAATAACGGACTTCCATAAAATGGTACTTAAATTTTAAGTTAGATCTCTAGCAATACATTTGTGAAAACCGCTTTTAATTCCATGCAGTAGTTTTCGCGTGATGCGCGATCAAACATGCAGATATTTTTTTTTTCCTATTTTTCAAACACTTCCCGTCACTGCTCTGCTCCTATTCCTATTGATTGTAGCATGGCATTATTTCTGCGGGATGTAAGGGAGCGACCTATCACCTTTTCGCTCCAAGCCATCCTCACCTGCCCGTGGTGCATCCTGCCGAACAACAAACGAGGCTCTGGCAAACCGACTGGTGGCGGTAAAACCATCACGATTGAAGGCGTAGCTAAATACCACAGGCCGTTGACGGGCAGCAGCGTCACCGGAGCAAGAAACTACGCCGTGCGATCGCCAATCCGCCTGCCCAGCGTTGCGATTATGGGTATATCCTCCAGAAGTTTTCCCTAGGTGGCGAACAACTGGAGAGGCCTATGTCCAGCAGTGGACTACAATAGGCTGATGATGATGATGATGATTATTTCTGCAAATCTAAATTTCCATTCGGAATTCCAGAATTGTGAATTCTGAATGTGTGCGCCTAGTCTAAATCTGCTTTCGCAATATCCATCCGTGTGTTCGCACTCAAACTACGTTACTTCTGCCCGGCAGATAATATGCAGTAAAGACAGTTTAAATGAGCAACGGCATGAGACGGCACTTAAATAATAAATAAGCCGTTTGCGCACGTGAGAGCTGTTGAATACCAAAGTAACAACATTTCGCGTAACGAAAGTATGTACTGAGAACGTTTTATAATGTGCTATCTCACAACGTTGGGTTTCTTTGCCCATGTAACAGAATTGTCGACCCAGTTAGTTTAGTCTTAAATAAATAAAATAAATAAATAACCCAAGGCATGCCATGCTGTGCCACACATCGCCATTCAGCCCCAAACTACGCCGAAGCTTGTACTATGGGTACAAGACACTTGGATAATTTTTTTTGTAAATAAATAGATTATTATACATAGGAAACGCCCAGACCAATACAAACAGACATGTTCATGCACACAAATGTTTGTAATGTGCGGGGATCGAACCCACGACCCTTGGCTCAGAAGGCAGAGGTCACTACCAATTGAGCCACCGAGCCAGTCAATTTTGATGATTTGATTAAATGATTTAATGAATTTTCCGGTGCATTTTCCAGGTATCCTTGTCTTCTAAACTAAGGATCTTGGGTTCAATTCTCGTCCGAAATAAATATTTGTATGACAAACAAGAGAGGTAGGGCATAGCGAATCTTCGCTTGAATTGAGCCGCCCGTCTGGGGAAAGACCTCCATCCTATAGACCGCAGCCAAATGACCTCCGGGTCGTGTTTCTGCCGGTGAGTAGGGTTTCCGGAGGTCGTGGAGGGTAAGGGTAGGGCCGGCATGGCTTTGGCAAATGACAGGTAACGGTCCAGTTCCTGGCCCGTTGTCACGGTGAATTGGGCTTCTCTTTCACATTCCATCAGGCGTAGGGTAGCCATTAGGTATCAAGCTACTATAAAATAAAAAAAATCAGGAAGTGAACGGGAATTGCGACTTTTGCCAACTGACTACACGCGCAGGACAGGGCCAGCTATGCGGGAATGACTGCCAACCTTCAATGATTGGAAAGGCACTTGAAGAAAAACATTTTTGTTAGCTTCGCGCAGCATCACGCAGCCCTGTTTCTGTGGAAACGCACCTTAACCTTCCTATACCCGCGTCAAAATTAAATGTATTAACGCCTATACCCGCGCACGGTGTAACAGACCGATCAAGCCGTAGTAGGCCTACACGTCCTGCTTGCCCGACTGCATGCCATGTACTAACGTAAAGCAATACCCAAATCATGCAGCTAGCAGAAATCGTGACGTCTCAAAGTTCCTAGAAAAAATTATACTTACGAAAAACTGTTCCGTCGGTCTCACAGACCAATACGCGGGTAATAGGAAGGTTAATGTCAGGCATGAAGCAGTTATTTTGATGTCCTAAAAGAACCAATGAAAACCTTCTACTGCCAATAAAAAAGTTCACTTTTATGAGGCGCTCCTAACACCAATTCGTACGAAATACTTACTGAGTTCCAAATTATACCGAGAATGTACTGAATAAAGTAGGCCACACATTTTCCTTATACTCGTATTACCGGAGGTGAGGCAACGCACATGCCTACAAAACGTTAACACCGTCTCAAAGAATAAAAAAACATTACACAGAAGATATTTTTATCAGCTCGGAGGAGGACCTCGGTGGCGCCGCGGTCTTGTACGCTTAACAATGATCGCAACGTTGTGCAACCGTTGGCGCGGTCAATCCGATGATGGGTGACCAAAATTTGACACCGAAGGCACGTTAAGCTGTTGGTCCCGGGTGCTATCTTTACCAACTCAGATAGCAGTCGTCACATCATATCAGAGATTATGATAACTCTGACGCCCAACTAGGAATGGGTATAGCCTAAGTGTTGCGTAGGTCTGATGGCAGTCGCTCTGTGTAAAAGCTTAGCCCTCGCCAAATCTCTCAGTTTGGGAAGCCGACCCTGAGACAATCGGGAAAAAGGCTAGGATGATGATGAGTTAGATAATTATAATACATACCAAACTATAGAACTTGCCAGACTGTTTTTTCTCCAACGACCGAGCGTGAATCATTATTTGCTGCATATTTGTGATCCATTGTAGGTTCCAACGTACTCCTAAGTTAACATTATGTGAATAGGTTTGTTGCCGTAAAGAATGTAATTAGTCCGTCTTTACGCTTATTGAAAAATACAAGACACGTATTTTTTAATTTGTAAATCAGACCAAAAATTACAATGATGTCAGCCCGTTTAAATTACGCGTGACGTCGCACAGTGCGGCATTTGTCGCACGGAGTGACGTCAGAGTCAGAGTCGCATTCCTTGATGCCTTGTATCTTTATGATTCTTTGTTTAACAAAAAAGGTAAAATGTCCAACATATTTTTATGCTTTAAAATACGGACTAAATATAATGTAGTTATTTTGACCCTGGAAACATGTTGTCATGTGCAAGCTCATGTAGTTCCCCACCTCAACGGAACCACAGACCACGCTGATCGCCACGCTGGGCAGACGGGTTGGCGATCGCAGGGCGTAGCTTTATTATACTCCGGTGGCGCTGATGTCCTTCTTCGGCGTATGGTATTTAGCTACGCCTTCAATTGTGATGGTTATACCGCCACCAGTCGGTTGCCAGCGCCTCGTTTGTTATTCGGCTGGATGCACCATGAGCAGATAAGAGTCGCTTTCTCCAAGCGACCCTCTGGTGATGACAGTTCGCTCTCCAACATCAACTCACAACGGGAAGGAAGAAGGCGCTGTTTTGTTTATAGAGGGTAATGCATTGGGCCCCTTCGTGCTGGGGGCGTCCCCTTGGTGCTGGTGAGGTTGGCTTGTAGCGAAAAGTCGGTTTCTTACATCCCAGCACGGCTTCAGAAGTTGATTTCACAAGCTAACAGGTGCTCCCATCTGCAACATTGCTCATCTACGTCCATTTGAAAATCATTTACGTTACCTATGTGGTACCGAAAGTGTGAGAAAGCAGCGGGGCAGAACAGAAAAGTAGAAATGAGAAATGTGTGGAGCCAATCCTACAGTTTTTACTCGACTGGCGGAGAAAGAAGAGTAATGTGACTGGCTCGATGGCTCATTTGGTAGTGACCTCTGCCTTCTGAGCCAAGGGTCGTGCGTTCGATCCCCGCACAGTACAAACATTTGTGTTCATGAACATGTCTGTGTGTGTGTATTGGTCTGGGTGTATTCTATGTATAATGTGTATTTATTGACAAAAATAATTGTATCTAAGTAAGTTTATCAGTAGTCTAGTACCCATAGTACAAGCTTTTGCTTAGTTTGGGGCTAGACGGCGATGTGGCATGTAAAGAAAACTCATTAGTTACAATACACAACCTCCATTTATTTGACATAGACACCCTATAAATCTATATCTAATTTGACTTAAATCTAATTAATAGTTTTAAGTCAAAGGTATGAAGACACAACATTTAAATGAGACTGATTGACTCGGTGACTGAATTGATAGTGACCCCTGCCTTCTGAACCAAGGGTCGTGGGTTCGATTCCCACCCGGGACAAACATTTGTGTGATAAACACTTGTGTTTGTTCCGTGTCTGGGTGTTTATATTTGTATTTAAGTTTTTATTTGTGGTACCTTCGTTGTTCTGATACCCATAACACAAGTGCTTAAGCTACTTATTTTGGGATCGGAGTAATGTATGTGAGTGATGTTCTGATATTTATTTATTTATATTTATTTAAATAGTAAAGGTGTATGCAGGGCTTGAGCAATAAAATTTCATAGCAAATTTTAAAATACTTCTAATGCTTTTTCTGCTCCGTGAAGAAAACCATAATAATAATGAAGGCACGTGTGTGTGGTTATTGTGTAGGCTTGTAAAATAATTTTTTACAACCTCAAAGTGACTTTAAATGCGTGGCTGTTTTTGCCAGAAGGGTAATGTTTTTCAGCCTGTAGCTAAATGAATTTCAGCGCATCATACTTAGTTATCCCCAAACTCGCTGAGTTCCACTGAAATTCAGACGGATTAGTTCCGTGAAAACTTTATAATACAAATGCATATAATTATAGTTATCTAGCTGTGCTCGCGACTTCGTCCGCGTGGAATATTTATTTTCTCCCCGTTTTTTTTACATTTTCCATTATTTCTGCGGTCCTAATAGTTGCAGCGTGATGTTATATAGCCTAAAGCCTTCCTCGATAAATAGTCTATTAAACACAAAAATAATTTTTGAATTCGGACCAGTAGTTCCTGAGATTAGCGCGTTCAAACAAACAAACTCTTCAGCTTTATAATATTAGTTAAGATAAGATTTAATTAAATAATCCAAGACATTTTACGCTGGGCCACACATCGCCCCAAACTAAATCGAAGCTTATACTATAGGTAATATACCACTGATAAAGTTACTAGTAATTTTTTTGTAGATAAATATATATTAGACATAAAAACACCCAGACCAATAAAAACAGACGTCATGTTCATGAACACAAATGTTTGAATTGTGCAGGAACCGAACCCACGACTCTTGGCTCAGAACTGACCAAATGAGTCATTAAGCCAGTCAATTCTAAACCCCAAAACTATACGGACAACATATAATTTCAAGCACTATCCAACATTGCTTTATAGTTTATATTTGGCTTCAAATTAGGTCTGAATTGGAAACTTGTACCAATATATTCAAACCTTTCGCAATATATTTGAATTTAGTGGTAAAACGTCGAAGGAAAAGCAATTGTCAAAGATTTAATGTTTTTATACGAACAAACAGATAGCCAATGAAAATATTAGAGACGTAATTTGTCGTTGAAAATTGGAAACTGAAAACTTCAAAATGAGTTTTAAAAGCTAGAATGTGTAATTTATATGCAATGCATGAAGATGTACCCTAAGGGGGAAGGAAAGGGGTAATAGGATAAAATTTATAATAAAACGCCACTGATAAAAATTAAAATAAAACACGCAAGTCGGCTGGGGGATGTAAGGGAGCGACCCATCATCTTTTCGCTCCAAGCCAACCTCACCTGCCCGTGGTGCATCCTTCCGAATAACAAACGAGGCGCTGGCAACCGACTGGTGGCGGTATAACCATTACAATTGAAGAAGTAACTAAATACCACAGACCGATGACGGGCAGCAGTGTCACATACTTTTCATCCCGCTAGAATCAATAGGAGCAGAGCAGTGAAGGGAAGAAACGGGAGAAATTTTTTTGATCGCGCATCATGTGTAAGCTGCTGCATGGAATTGAATGCGGTTTTCACTAATGTATTGCCAGAGGTCTAACTTAAATGTAGACTCCATTTTATGGAAGTCCGTTATTTTTAAAACCCGATATCCACGCGTGCGACGCCGCCGGCACAGCTAGTAACTGCAATAATTCTATTGCTCTGGCTAGGAAATTTGGAATCGAGTTCATATTATTGCTGTTCTCTGAAAGTTTCTGAGGCTTTATTGCAGTTTTACTGGAGACATCCGTGTATAAAGATCTGCAATGCAGATTCTTCTCCCTGCAATAGAGATTCCCCCATATAAAACATAGTAGGCAAAATTTGTAGTTTATTTAAATCAAATTGGCCTTTTTGGAATGATTGGGCCCGCTGAGGCGGGATGCGCTGATGGTGCCGCGGCAGTCCTAGTTTTTCCGGGTCCCGTGACACCATCCCCATAGGTGCTTGACGGAGGGGCCGGGGTTTTTAGTGGGTATTAATAATAATAATAATAATAAGCCCCCTAAAATCCTACCTTACGTCCGAACCGAACACCAGGCTCACGTAGGGGGCGGACATGCGTACACTCAAAACTTATGCAGCCAACAAGGTTTCAGGTAACCCATTAAAACAATGGAGCTTCGATCAAAGAAAGTATTAAGTATAGAGCCGCTGCCCGGGGGCGATCGCCGGGGCACACCTGGAGCCGATGCTGGGTGTCTCAGCATGCGATCCGTCGGCGGCACGGGATTGAACAGGCGGGTCCCTGCCGATAAACATGCGCCAGCCGAAACCGACAATAACAGACAGACAGACAACAACAGACATATCAACGTTCCTCAAAGTAGTACTACCGTTTCAACCCCGACTGAGGATGTTTCGCAGGTAGCATCTTTTGCTACACAACCTGCGACCACTAAAGCCGGTAAACCAAGAGTGCGCATGAAATGGAATGATGAAGTAAACTTATTCATAATGCGCACATATTTTCACATAACTAAATTAGAAACTGACAGAACGGTGTATGGTAAACAATTATTTGATAAATTTAAATTACAATATCCGGATATAAATGTCACTGAACAACGTATAACAGACCAACGTAGAGTTATAGTCAGAAATAAATTATTGTCAGACAGTGTCATAGATCAGCTGAAGATAGAAGTAGCAGAACAATTAAAAACCGAAAAAGAACAAGCGGAGCAACACACATTCACAGCTTTTGATAACACACCAGTATCAAATAATGAAAACACTGAAGCATTTACTGACTACACGCCATATTTCAATTCTCCCACTGACGCACAATTCACATGTGAAATCAATGCACCCTCATCTTACCCGTTATCTAATACATTAATTACAGATACTAATACAGACACAGAACAAAACAATACCGAATATACAGACGCTATAATACAAGACCTAACAAATAAGTTACGAGACCACTTGATACACTATGCAGATATTGATCCCTCAGACAGGCCAAAATTACCACGACTTACAGACAACAAACATCTATATAAATTAGTCGCCATTTTTAATAACTCAATAATACCTCAATTTTTCTCTAGTGACTCCGACATAGAACATATACACACCCTTGTTTATTGCAGTGCTATAGTAATAAGCAAACAATTGGGATTTAAAATAGATTCAGAATACTTAAATACTTCACGAGATAAACAAACTAGAAAACAGCCTGCTTGGGAAAGGCGACTTGAAAGGGATATAGCCAAACTTAGAGCTGATATAGGGCGACTTACGCAGTATATAAATAATAACAGATCAAGAAGAGTAGTAAGTAGAGTTGAAGCAATATTTGAAAGTGTAAAGATACATACCCGACATGAAAGGGAGAATCTCAGACCAGAAGAATACCTAGATACATTAAAACAGAAATTAACCTTAAAAGCACATAGATTGGCCCGCTACAGGAAGTCATTAAAAAGAAAAATAGACAACAAATTATTTAATGTAAATGAAAAAGCCTTTTATAGATCACTAAAAAGTAATAACAGCACTAGTAGTAATGAACAAGATGCACCAACAGAAAATGAATTAAGGGAATACTGGGCAAATATATGGGAAAAGCAAAAAGAACACAATACACAGGCTGAATGGATAGAGCGAGAGATAACTGATAGAGCGAATTTAGGTGCTATGGAATTTAAAGAGATTACCAGCGAAGATATATGTGAAGTGACTAGGAGAATGAAAAACTGGAAAGCGCCCGGAATTGATGGTATCCACAACTTTTGGTATAAAAAGTTCAGAGTATTACATGACATCTTAGCTAAACTAATCACTGACCTAATTAATGGGAACACAAATCTTCCTCGATTTATAACAAAAGGCATCACTTATATGTTACCCAAGACCAAAAATAAATCAGATCCGGCGCAATACAGGCCGATAACATGCCTACCAACAATTTATAAATTGATTACCTCTTGCATAACAAATAAAATTGTTCACCACTTAGAAGCACACAATGTGATTGCCGAAGAACAAAAAGGGTGTAGACGAAATCACAGGGGCTGCAAAGAACAGTTAGTAATTGACACTACCATTCTTAAACACTGTAACACACACAAACGAAATTTAAGTATTGCTTACATAGACTATAAAAAAGCTTTCGATAGTGTACCACATACTTGGCTACTTAAAGTTCTAGAAATATATAAAATAGATCCGTTAATTATTGCCTTCTTAAAAAATACCATGAATACTTGGAAAACTACACTTAATTTACGCACAAAGTCAGCACATATCACTACCACAGAGATACATATAAAGAACGGTATTTTCCAGGGAGACTCGCTAAGCCCTCTGTGGTTTTGTCTAGCCCTTAATCCTTTGTCTAGTTTACTTTCACAGCAGCTCGGTTATAAAATGTCAACACACCCCATTACTCATCTCATGTATATGGATGATATAAAATTATTTTCTAATAGTCATACCAATTTGAAAAAACTTATAGAAACTACAAAACAATTTAGCGAAGATATCAATATGCAGTTTGGACTTGATAAATGCAGAATCTTACATGTAAAAAAAGGCAAGACAGTTCCTAATAATAACATAGAGGAGGAATTTAATATCAGTACGATGCAAGGGGATGACATATATAAATATTTAGGTATACAACAGTCAAGATCTATAAATCACACCGAAATAAAAAAACAGTTAACTGCAGAATACATAAGAAGAATAAATGCTATCTGTAAACGACCGCTACATGCCAGAAACTTGTTTAAGGCCCTTAACACATACGCTATACCTGTATTAACGTATTCGTTTGGAATAATCAAATGGTCACCAACAAATTTGAATAGACTAGAAATGAAAACTAGATCCCTACTGACAAAACACAGGTTCTCACATCCAAAGTCAGCAATAGAGAGAATTCATTTGCCAAGAAAAGTAGGAGGTAGAGGACTGATAGATCTTAATATACTACATGACAGTCAGATCGCAAACCTAAGAAATCATTTTTATGAGAAAGCAGCAGATAGTATAATCCATTCAACAGTAGTCGAAACAGACACAAATTTTACCCCATTGAACTTACAAGATACACATAGAACTTTTACAGACAAGCAAGGGAGAGAAGTAATGAAAATAAATAAGTGGCGAAACAAAGAATTACACGGAAGACATTTAAAAGAAATAGAACAGATGCATATTGATAAAGAAGCTACTAATAAGTGGCTACAGCTAGGATACTTATTCCCAGAGACTGAAGGATTTCTGACTGCTATTCAAGACCAAGTAATAAATACCAAAAACTATAGGAAATATATACTTAGAGACACGGCTACACAAAATGATACCTGTAGGAAATGCCACAAATCGCCTGAAACTATACAGCATATCACTGGAGCATGTTCCACTTTATCACAAACAGATTACACTTACCGTCACAATCAAGTAGCCTACACTGTTCACCAAAAGCTAGCAATAAAGCATAAATTAATTGACAAATCCGTACCCTACTACAAATACGAACCAAAACCTATTTTAGAAAATTCTGAATATAAAATGTATTTCGACCGGGCAGTTTTAACAGATCGTACAATACATTATAATAAACCCGACATAATATTACAGGACAAACTTAACAAAGTAACTCATCTCATAGATATAGCAGTACCTAATTCTCATAACATAAAAAAGACAATAACTGATAAATTAACTAAATATGAAGACTTACGACAAGAAATTATACGAATATGGAATCAAGATAAAGTTATAATTGTACCCTTAGTGCTTTCTAATACCGGAGTAATACCACACCAACTCAAAACATATTTAAATACAATAGGCCTTCCTACTAATACATATTACAATATGCAAAAAGCAGCAATATTGAATACATGCCGCATCGTTCGACGTTTTCTACAAACGAATTAATAAAATAACATATTTCTGGTGCTCATCACTTGGTTTGCAGCCCGTGATGACATCAATAAAATACCGGAATTTTATGAATTCCGAGCAACAAAATCATACAATAATAATAATAATAATAAACTTTATTGTTCAAAATAAAAACTTAAGTTACAGTACAGATTGTCACTTAAGTACCTAAACTAGGTCTAACCTGTTCTTATAGGTACTTATGCTCTAAAATGTGCAGGTAGGTGTGTAAACTTTTGTGTATATATTATGTGGATGAAGATAAATATTTTTTAAGTATATAAATACAATGTAATAATAATAAATGTTTGTTTTGCATTATATGTATATAAATTATATTATGTAGTTGCATGTATATATCTTTTCTAGCATAAAATTGTTAATAGTTCCTCTGTATTGCTATAGTCTAATGTTAGGAGCCATTCCGCTATTACCGTTTTACATGTGTGTTTGTTTTTGTGACATATGTTTAGTTTTTGGTTAACTCTATTGTATAGAAATGGTCCTGCAAATTGTGAAAATCGTTGTGCGAAGCGTGTACGACAAGCCACATATGCATTGGTGAATTTAATGTGCTTTCGTCTTCCACTATGTGCCTGTTGACAGGCCTCGCTCAACTTGTGCTGTTTTAGTAAAAGTTCCAAGTAGTACAATTGTCTCACTGTTAACACTTTGCTTCTGTTGTATAGTTGAGTGGTTGGGTATCTGAAAGGGAGTGAATACATAACCTTGAGTACTGATCTTTGCGCCCTTTCTAACGGTAGCAGATTTGTTTTGTGAGCACCACCCCAGACAGTGATACAGTACGACAGAATAGACTGACATAGGGTGATGTATAGTGTCTTTAATAGTTTTTCTGTAGCAATATGTCTTAGTTTTCTAAAGACTGCAGTTAGTTTGCGTATTCTTTGTGTTAAGGTATTTATGTAGGGACTAAAAGTTAAGAGCGAATCAAGTGTTATGCCTAAATATTTATATGCCGAGACCTTTTCTAATTTTGGACAATCACAACTATCGTTATTCTTGGATTTACAATTTATTTGGTGAGCAAGGAGATAAAATGTATTGATAGGCGGCTGAGTTTTTTTGGTAATTGAGAAGGTTACAAATTTAGTTTTATCCGCATTTAGAGTCAGTAAGCTTCTATTCAATTTACGTTGTATGTCAGTAAAACCAGTTTGAGCATCTGTAAACACTTCATTCCAATCACCACCACTGAATACCAGAGCTGTATCATCTGCAAAAGCCAATATTCTACCATTTTTTAGTGTTGTATGTATTATATCGTTTATGTATATAGTGAATAATGTTGGTCCCAATACGCTTCCTTGGGGTACCCCATATTCTACTTCACGAGGTTCACTAATAATATCACCTATTTTTACTGTTTGTTGCCTATTGCTCAGATAACTTTTGAAAAGGCTTAGTTCTTCACCTCTCACTCCGACAGACTCAATTGCCTGCCTCCCTTCCATCTTGAGGCAGGGTGAGTCCCACATACCCCGTCACTCCCCCCGGGTGACGGGGATGCCTAAAAGCATTTTCCCCGGCATAAAAAAAAGGGTCGGCTTCCCAAACTGAGAGATTTGGCGAGGGCTAAGCTTTTACACAGAGCGACTGCTATCAGACCTCCGAAACACTTAGGGTAAGCTATACCCATTCCCAGTTTAGGCGTCAGAGTTATCATCATCTCTGATATGATCTCATGCAGTAATTTTCGCGTGATGCGCGATCAAACATGCAGATATTTTTTTTCCTATTTTTCAAACACTTCCCGTCACTGCTCTGTTCTTATTGATTGTATAAAATAAATTTCCATTCAGAATTCCAGAATTGTGAATTCTGAATGTGTGCGCCCAGTCTAAATCTGCTTTCGCAATATCCGTCCGTGTGTTCGCACTCAAACTACGTTACTTCTGCCCGGCAGATAATATGCAGTAAAGACAGTTTAAATGAGCAACGGCATGAGACGGCACTTAAATAATAAATAAGCCGTTTGCGCACGTGAGAGCTGTTGAATACCAAAGTAACAACATTTCGCATAACGAAAGTATGCACTGAGAACGTTTTATAATGTGCTATCTCACAACGAATGTTGGGTTTCTTTGCCCATGTAACAGAATTGTCGACCCATGTAAACTGCCACGAGTAGGTTTAAATAAATAAATAACCCAAGGCATGCCATGCTGTGCCACACATCGCCATTTAGCCCCAAACTACGCCGAAGCTTGTACTATGGGTACTAGACACTTAATTTTAGAGAGGTAGGGCATAGCGAATCTTCGCTCGAATTGAGCTGCCCGTCCGCGGAAGGATACCGCAGCCAAATGACCTCCGGGTCGTGTTTCTGCTGGTGAGTAGGGTGTCCGGAGCCCGTGGGGGGTAAGGGTTGGGCCGGCATGGCAGTGGCAACTGACAGGTAACTAACCAGTTACTTGCCAGTTGTCACGGCGACTTGGGCTTCTCTTTCACATTCCATCAGGCGAAGGGTAGCCGTTAGGTATGTCAAGCTAATATAAAATAAAAAAAATCAGGAAGTGAACGGGAATCGCGACTTTTGCCAACTGACTACATGCGCAGGACAGGGCCAGCTATGCGGGAATGACTGCCAACCTTCAATGATTGGAAAGGCACTTGAAGAAAAACATTTTTGTTAGCTTCGCGCAGCTTCATGCAGCCCTGTTTCTGTGGAAACGCACCTTAATGTCAGGCATGAAGCAGTTTTTTTGATGTGCTAAAAGAACCAATGAAAACCTTCTACTGCCAATAAAAAAAGTTCACTTTTATGAGGCGCTCCTAACACCAATTCGTACGAAATACTTACTGAGTTCCAAATTATACCGAGAATGTACTGAATAAAGTAGGCCACACATTTTCCTTATACTCGTATTACCGGAGGTGAGGCAACGCACATGCCTACAAAACGTTAACACCGTCTCAAAGAATAAAAAAACATTACACAGAAGATATTTTTATCAGCTCGGAGGAGGACCTCGGTGGCGCCGCGGTCTTGTACGCTTAACAATGATCGCAACGTTGTGCAACCGTTGGCGCGGTCAATCCGATGATGGGTGACCAAAATTTGACACCGAAGGCACGTTAAGCTGTTGGTCCCGGGTGCTATCTTTACCAACTCAGATAGCAGTCGTCACATCATATCAGAGATTATGATAACTCTGACGCCCAACTAGGAATGGGTATAGCCTAAGTGTTGCGTAGGTCTGATGGCAGTCGCTCTGTGTAAAAGCTTAGCCCTCGCCAAATCTCTCAGTTTGGGAAGCCGACCCTGAGACAATCGGGAAAAAGGCTAGGATGATGATGAGTTAGATAATTATAATACATACCAAACTATAGAACTTGCCAGACTGTTTTTTCTCCAACGACCGAGCGTGAATCATTATTTGCTGCATATTTGTGATCCATTGTAGGTTCCAACGTACTCCTAAGTTAACATTATGTGAATAGGTTTGTTGCCGTAAAGAATGTAATTAGTCCGTCTTTACGCTTATTGAAAAATACAAGACACGTATTTTTTAATTTGTAAATCAGACCAAAAATTACAATGATGTCAGCCCGTTTAAATTACGCGTGACGTCGCACAGTGCGGCATTTGTCGCACGGAGTGACGTCAGAGTCAGAGTCGCATTCCTTGATGCCTTGTATCTTTATGATTCTTTGTTTAACAAAAAAGGTAAAATGTCCAACATATTTTTATGCTTTAAAATACGGACTAAATATAATGTAGTTATTTTGACCCTGGAAACATGTTGTCATGTGCAAGCTCATGTAGTTCCCCACCTCAACGGAACCACAGACCACGCTGATCGCCACGCTGGGCAGACGGGTTGGCGATCGCAGGGCGTAGCTTTATTATACTCCGGTGGCGCTGATGTCCTTCTTCGGCGTATGGTATTTAGCTACGCCTTCAATTGTGATGGTTATACCGCCACCAGTCGGTTGCCAGCGCCTCGTTTGTTATTCGGCTGGATGCACCATGAGCAGATAAGAGTCGCTTTCTCCAAGCGACCCTCTGGTGATGACAGTTCGCTCTCCAACATCAACTCACAACGGGAAGGAAGAAGGCGCTGTTTTGTTTATAGAGGGTAATGCATTGGGCCCCTTCGTGCTGGGGGCGTCCCCTTGGTGCTGGTGAGGTTGGCTTGTAGCGAAAAGTCGGTTTCTTACATCCCAGCACGGCTTCAGAAGTTGATTTCACAAGCTAACAGGTGCTCCCATCTGCAACATTGCTCATCTACGTCCATTTGAAAATCATTTACGTTACCTATGTGGTACCGAAAGTGTGAGAAAGCAGCGGGGCAGAACAGAAAAGTAGAAATGAGAAATGTGTGGAGCCAATCCTACAGTTTTTACTCGACTGGCGGAGAAAGAAGAGTAATGTGACTGGCTCGATGGCTCATTTGGTAGTGACCTCTGCCTTCTGAGCCAAGGGTCGTGCGTTCGATCCCCGCACAGTACAAACATTTGTGTTCATGAACATGTCTGTGTGTGTGTATTGGTCTGGGTGTATTCTATGTATAATGTGTATTTATTGACAAAAATAATTGTATCTAAGTAAGTTTATCAGTAGTCTAGTACCCATAGTACAAGCTTTTGCTTAGTTTGGGGCTAGACGGCGATGTGGCATGTAAAGAAAACTCATTAGTTACAATACACAACCTCCATTTATTTGACATAGACACCCTATAAATCTATATCTAATTTGACTTAAATCTAATTAATAGTTTTAAGTCAAAGGTATGAAGACACAACATTTAAATGAGACTGATTGACTCGGTGACTGAATTGATAGTGACCCCTGCCTTCTGAACCAAGGGTCGTGGGTTCGATTCCCACCCGGGACAAACATTTGTGTGATAAACACTTGTGTTTGTTCCGTGTCTGGGTGTTTATATTTGTATTTAAGTTTTTATTTGTGGTACCTTCGTTGTTCTGATACCCATAACACAAGTGCTTAAGCTACTTATTTTGGGATCGGAGTAATGTATGTGAGTGATGTTCTGATATTTATTTATTTATATTTATTTAAATAGTAAAGGTGTATGCAGGGCTTGAGCAATAAAATTTCATAGCAAATTTTAAAATACTTCTAATGCTTTTTCTGCTCCGTGAAGAAAACCATAATAATAATGAAGGCACGTGTGTGTGGTTATTGTGTAGGCTTGTAAAATAATTTTTTACAACCTCAAAGTGACTTTAAATGCGTGGCTGTTTTTGCCAGAAGGGTAATGTTTTTCAGCCTGTAGCTAAATGAATTTCAGCGCATCATACTTAGTTATCCCCAAACTCGCTGAGTTCCACTGAAATTCAGACGGATTAGTTCCGTGAAAACTTTATAATACAAATGCATATAATTATAGTTATCTAGCTGTGCTCGCGACTTCGTCCGCGTGGAATATTTATTTTCTCCCCGTTTTTTTTACATTTTCCATTATTTCTGCGGTCCTAATAGTTGCAGCGTGATGTTATATAGCCTAAAGCCTTCCTCGATAAATAGTCTATTAAACACAAAAATAATTTTTGAATTCGGACAAGTAGTTCCTGAGATTAGCGCGTTCAAACAAACAAACTCTTCAGCTTTATAATATTAGTTAAGATAAGATTTAATTAAATAATCCAAGACATTTTACGCTGGGCCACACATCGCCCCAAACTAAATCGAAGCTTATACTATAGGTAATATACCACTGATAAAGTTACTAGTTATTTTTTTGTAGATAAATATATATTAGACATAAAAACACCCAGACCAATAAAAACAGACGTCATGTTCATGAACACAAATGTTTGAACTGTGCGGGAACCGAACCCACGACATTTGGCTCAGAACTGAGCAAATGAGTCATTAAGCCAGTCAATTCTAAACCCCAAAACTATACGGACAACATATAATTTCCAGCACTATCCAACATTGTTTTATAGTTTATATTTGGCTTCAAATTAGGTCTGAATTGGAAACTTGTACCAATATATTCAATCCTTTCGCAATATATTTGAATTTAGTGGTAAAACGTCGAAGGAAAGGCAATTGTCAAAGATTTAATGTTTTTATACGAACAAACAGATAGCCAATGAAAATATTAGAGACGTAATTTGTCGTTGAAAATTGGAAACTGAAAACTTCAAAATGAGTTTTAAAAGCTAGAATGTGTAATTTATATGCAATGCATGAAGCTGTACCCTAAGGGGGAAGGAAAGGGGTAATAGGATAAAATTAAAATAAAACGCCACTGATAAAAATTATAATAAAACACGCAAGTCGGCTGGGGGATGTAAGGGAGCGACCCATCATCTTTTCGCTCCAAGCCAACCTAACCTGCCCGTGGTGCATCCTGCCGAATAACAAACGAGGCGCTGGCAATCGACTGGTGGCGGTATAACCATCACAATTGAAGAAGTAACTAAATACCACAGACCGATGACGGGCAGCAGCGTCACCGGAGCGAGAAGCTACGCCCTGGGATCGCCGACCCGCCTGCCAAGCATGGCGATTATGGGTATATTCTCCAGATGTTGGCCCTAAGTGGCGGACAACTTGAGAGGGCTATGACCAGCAGTGGACTGCAATAGGCTGATGATATAGTCGGCTGGGCTTCAAGCGTTGCCGGGACGCTGCAGCGTATAAAATACCGAGGCCACAGATAAGGCCATACCGCCTAAGTGGTTGCTCAACATGATGGCTTCCCTACGCCTGATGGAAAGCGAAAGAGAAGCCCAAATCGCTGTGACAACGGGCAAGTAACTGGTCAGTGATCTGACAGCCTTAGTCACCACACTTTGCAGGCGTTGGTACCGCTGTAGGTTTTATTTGTTCCCAGGTAAACGTTAAGGCCCGTCATCATCATCATCATCATCAGCCTATTACAGTCCACTGCTGGACATAGGCCTCTCCAGTTGTCCGCCACTTAGGCCCAACATCTGGAGTATATACCCATAAAATCGCCACGCTGGGCAGGCGGGTCGGCGATCCCAGGGCGTAGCTTCTTGCTCCGGTGACGCTGCTGCCCGTCATCGGTCTTTAGTATTAAGCTACGTCTTCAATTGTGATGGTTATACCGCCACCAGTCGGTTGCCAGCGCCTCGTTTGTTATTCGGCAGGATGCACCACGGGCAGGTGAGGTTGGCTTGGAGCGAAAAATGATAGGCCGCTCCCTTACATCCTCTACGACACCCATAGAATGCCATGATATTACGACCTTTCAACGTTTAAGCAACCCTATACTTTGTAAGTCGAGGAGTATGCACTATCTATACTTATAATAAATCTGTAGGGAGGTCAATTCTGTACATGAAATATATTTTCAAAGTAACTATCAGGGGGTGATTAGTGATCGATACTGATGCCAAAAATGCAATCAGTAAAATTTTTGTCTATCTGTCTGTCTGTCTGTATGTTCGTTATTGAAAAAAAAACTACTGGACAGATTTTAACGAAACTTGGTACGATTATTCTTCATACTCCTAGGCAGGTTATAGTATACTTTTCATCACGCTAGAATCAATAGGAGCAGAGCAGTGACAGGAAGTGTAGGGAAAACGGGAGAAATTTTTTTGATCGCGCATCATGTGTAAGCTGCTGCATGGAATTGAATGCGGTTTTCACTAATGTATTGCCAGAGGTCTAACTTAAATGTAGACTCCAATTTATGGAAGTCCGTTATTTTTAAAACCCGATATCCACGCGTGCGACGCCGCCGGCACAGCTAGTAACTGCAATAATTCTATTGCTCTGGCTAGGAAATTTGGAATCGAGTTCATATTATTGCTGTTCTCTGAAAGTTTCTGAGGCTTTATTGCAGTTTTACTGGAGACATGCGTGTATAAAGATCTGCAATGCAGATTCTTCTCCCTGCAATAGAGATTCCCCCATATAAAACATAGTAGGCAAAATTTGTAGTTTATTTGAATCAAATTGGCCTTTTTGGAATGAAGTAAGTCTATTGAATTTGATAGACATGAAATAATAGGGAATGGAAATATTGAGAGGAACTGGTATAAATTGCACATTCCTTACCACTTAAGTAATTTTTTTTTGTAAAAATATTCTATATTTACCTCATATTCTATGTCTAAGACACGTTTTTACTATTTTCATATAGTTAGCTTCTTCGCTCGAATTGAGCTGCCTGTCCGGGGAAGGACCTCCACCCTATAGAATACTGCAGCCAAATGACCTCCGGGTCGTGTTTCTGCTGGTGAGTAGGGTCTCCGGAGCTCGTGGGGGGTAAGGGTTGGGCCGGCATGGCAGTGGCAACTGACAGGTAACTAACCAGTTACTTGCCAGTTGTCACAGCGACTTGGGCTTCTCTTTCGCTTTCCATCAGGCGTAGGGAAGCCATTATGTCGAGATATTATAAAAAAAAAGTTATGTACCTATTGATTTGATATGAATCGTTTTTTTTTGGGAAAAATATTAAATTTTCAATCACGCTTTTTTCTAATCTTTCATTTATAAGTATGGATGTATTGATTTCCTCAAAAGGAAACTTCGAAACCGAAAAGTTTTTTAATATTGCCGAAATTCGTCAATCAAAAGAAAAAAAAAAAAAAATTTATTTATTTAATCTTTATTCCACAGTAAAGTAGTGTACAAAAGGCGGACTTAATGCCACATAGGCATTCTCTACCAGTCAACCATTGGGCTAAGCAGAAACTAGCAATAGGGTAGTGTGCCAAAAAAGTTTGTTTGAAAAACAAAATTTAACAACAATAATTATTAAAGTAATACAATATAATAATACGTACATGATAAAAAATATATGTATATAGATATTCATTTATATAGAAATAAATTCAAAAGTTACCCGAATTACCGTTGGCAAACGAGTGGCTTTCATAGCATTGAAACAAAAAATATGTTAACTTAAACTGAAGTCGTATTATCGTAAAACTGAACTGAACTTTTTCGCAAATTATATCGGCCGGAAAATTATACATACAATATATGGTGATATAGGTACGCCAACATCTGACGGCCGATCATCATCATTTCAAGTTTTATCTTGCGGTGACAGAAAAGAAATACATCAGCGCTCCATCATTTCATTTCATGGACAATCACTAAAATACATATTTTATTGGTAACAATGTAATAATACCGCGCAAGATATTCTTTATTGGCTACCATCCAATTGACTTAAAATCAGGTAGGTATAACAGATACTTGTTGCACAATTTAGGCGGCCTTATTGTTTTTTTTTTTTATAGTGGCTCGACATAATGGCTTCCCTACGCCTGATGGAAAGCGAAAGAGAGGCCCAAGTCGCTGTGACAACTGGCAAGTAACTGGTCAGTTACCTGTCAATTAGAAATAGAAAATAGAAACATTTATTACAATTGCCACTGCCATGCCGGCCCAACCCTAACCCCCCACGAGCTCCGGACACCCTACTCACCAGCAGAAACAAGACCCGAAGGTCATTTGGCTGCGGTATTTTATAGGGTGGAGGTACTTCCCCGGACGGGCAGCTCAATTCGAGCGAAGATTCGCTATGCCCTACCTCTCTTATAAGCCTTATCCCAATCTATAAGCCTAATCTTCCAGACAACCTTAGGGTAGAGGATAGTTGAAAAATAAAGGCGGTGAGGTGAGCTACCAACTGAACCGGAATTAAGGCTAAGTAATAAATATAAATACATACAATAATAATACATACATACAATAACCTTCGCCCGCTGTTGGGAGTTCCTGAGCTTCGCACCATGAAGAGCAACAACTCCCATCAGTGCAGTCAGTCTCCGCAGGGCAGCTTGTGGCCAGCTGTTGGTGTGTGGCGACACCACGGACCCGAGACCTCCCGGGGGAACACACCATCTTTCCCCCACCTGATTACAGCGATCCAGAAACCGGTGTACACCTGTCTTCACCCTTAGTCAGCCACGCCAGTGTTGCCCCCTTGCTGCCCAGTCTGGTAACTAATTTGGGGGGCCCACCTAGTGGCAGGCGAGTCACCACCTGCCTATATTTTAATTTGTGAGATATTGAAATGGCAGGCGACCGTTATCTCACCCCATAGACCAGATATCCTGTTCACAAGAACCTCATTCAATAGCCCCAGTTTCAGTTACCCATCTTTATGCAATAGTGCTGCACTCGCCGGGTATTACTATTGAGTGCGCCATCTTGGGGACTCAAAAGTAATGCCCGGCCAGTGTATCCCATCTCACATACACATATTAAATTGTCTCAGGGGGCCTCTACGTGTTCGGTCTGTGCCCCCATACAAACCTTCCAAAGGACCAGTAGGGGTTACACCTTCCCGTGAAATCAATGGAGAATACATACAATAATAATAATACATAGGTACGCAAGGCATGTCGAAACTGCCTTGTTGCGTTGGAAAAGAAAACATAGACCCGGATCCTTAACCGAGGATATACAAGACACACGATGGATGAGTGATCACTTCAGCCGACAAACACCGCAACACTTGAGGAGTCACAGATTGAGAAGGTAGGAAATTGCAAGCAAAACGTATCGTGGAAAACCAACTAGAAACAAAACCCTTTCAAACAAAAACAAAAATCCAAATTGGTTGACAATTCTCGGAGATTTAACATAATACTTACTTAAGATAGGTACGTACTTACAAAAGAAATCTGTCGAATTGAGAACCTCCTTCTCTTTTTTAGACGATCTGGCACATCAATACAACTAGAACTAGTGAGTGTTGCAAAACGAATTAAGCTGGTAACAAATAAAACGATTGGCTGAATTGCGAAGAAAGAACTCCAATTAATTGCGTATCCTTCGAGCAATGGAAGCCTTTTTCTTCGCCAATTAAATGGTTACCGATACAATGAAGTATTGGGGTCAATCGACTTTAGGTACTATAGCGTTAAACAAGTCCAGTCAGCATCAATTATAGTTGGTGTTACCAATTAATAAATAATGTTGTCACAGTTTGGGATGTAAGGGAGCGACCTAACATCTTTTCTTTTCAAGCCACCCTTGAGCCTCTGGCATACGATTGGTGGTGATTTTACCATCACAATTGAAGGCATAGCTAACTACTACAGGCCGATGACGAGCAGCAGCGTCACCGGAGCGAGAAGCTACACCCTGCGATCGCCAACCCGCCTGCCCAGCGTTCGATGATGGGTATAACCTCCAATGGGTGTTTGATCACAGTGGCGTAAACCTGGAGAGGTCTATGTCCAGCAGTGGACTGCTAGAGGCTGATGATGATGATAGAGTTGTTACTGTATCTGGACACAACAACAACACCATAAAGCGTCCTGACCTGGATCTAGAGAGGTAGGGCATAGCGAATCTTCGCTCGAATTGAGCCGTCCGGGGAAGGACCTCCACCCTATTGAATACCGCAGCCAAATGACCTCCGGGTCGTGTTTCTGCCGGTGAGTAGGGTTTCCGGAGCTCGTGGGGGGTTAGGGCTTGTCCGGCATGGCGGTGGCAACTGAAAGTTAACTGACCAGTTACTTGCCCGTTGTCACAGCGACTTGGGCTTCTCTTTCGCTCTCTATCAGGGGTAGGGAAGCCATTATGACGAGCTGCTATAAAAAAATCTTATCGTGATCTCTTGAATGTCAGTCAAAGCCAAACAATTGTAAAAATACAAGCTCTATCGCCTTTCGAATTCGTATGTGATTTTGTATTTCAGTGTCCGTGTTGTTTCAGGAATTAAAATAGGATCACCCCATCTCATCCCGTTAGTTTCGTAGAAGATAATTAAGGAAATATCAGGAAATGGGCAGCAGCTGCTGAGAAGGTAAAATCTTTTTTTTTTTGTGTAGTGTAGTATTCGTTAGGGTGGAGATCCTTCCCCGGACGGGCAGGTCAATTCGAGCGAAGATTCGCTATGCCCTACCTCTCTTATACTATCTATCTTATGTATATGTGTATGGTGGTTTTTAGGGCTTTCCGTCCATATGTCACAGTTTATTCCGAAACTATAAAAGCTACATTAATGATATTTTGTGCGTAGGTGATCTTCCTTCTGTCCAAAGAAATCAATCTACCATTAAGTCACTTTGTACATAATTAGCTGTAAGTAGATAAGATTAGGTATACTACCGCATTAGATTAGTCTGTAAGGGTAGTATATTTTAAGTTTAATAATAAATAAATAAATAAAATAAAAGTCTTATTTTAAGAAAAAGAATTGCAGAATCACAATCAAGTATGTAGTGACCAAATAAGCGTAGTTAAATGGGAGATGAGCGTCCACCACGAAGGTTGAGTACGGAGACATTTTAGCGAAGCACCGAAGCGTACGTAGAATGTTCTTGAACGCTTCTCTCTTTTCCTCTAAAAATAAAAGACAGTGTGAGTTGTAATCTATCTATCTATCTTCTTCTATCTATCTATACTTATAATAAATCTATAGAGGGGTCAATTCTGTACATTGAATATATTTTCAAAATATTTCAGCGAATGATTAGTGATCGATACTGATGCCAAGAATGCAATCAGTAAAATTTTTGTCTGTCTGTCTGTATGTTCGTTATAGAAACAAAAACTACTTAACAGATTTTAATGCAACTTGGAACAATTCTTTATACTTCTGGGCAGGTTAAAGTATACTTTTCATCACGCTACGTTCAATGGGAGCAGAGCAGTAAAGGGAAATGTTGGGAAAACGGGGGAATTTTTGACCTGTTTGTTTGAACGCGCATCACGCAAAAACTACTGCATGGAATTGAATGCGGTTTTTACCAACATATTACTAGAAGTCTACTTAAAATTTAAGACCTTACATACCCTAACGATCCCTAATATCTCCAAAAAATACCTAAAATAATCGACGTTTTCGTTTTACTCCGACATTACTTAAATGCCTTTTTTTGTATAAGTACATGCTATAGCAAACTCCCAGACCAGTATAAACAGATGTTCTGATAAATCTAATGACTGTGCGGGAATTGAACCCGCAACCACTTTATCAGATTCACTAACACCGAACCCAGACAGCACTCTCGATAGCCCAATTTGAACGATATACTTCCCAAATACTACAAATATAGACAGGCTCGGTGGCTCATTTGGTAGTGACCTCTGCCCTCTGAGCCAAGGGTCGTGGGTTCGATTCCCGCACAGTACAAACATTTGTGTTCATGAACATGTCTGTTTGTATTGCTCTGGGTGTTTTCTATGTGTAGTAGACACTAATCCACATATGAAATAACCATGAACAATAAAGTAATGAACAATGTAATGGTACCAATGATATCGGCTCGCTATCCTCACACGAACACGTCTTTACTCGGCGGCGGTGGGACACAGACTGACTGTCCTCCCACCCCGCACCTTGCGTGAAGTGTAGGAACGAGACGACAGTTGTCAGTGTCAGATGTCAGTGTCAGATGTCACTGTCAGATGTTTGACAGTGTGTGTAGCTGTGTGTGTCTGTTTGTATGTTCGTGCATGCTACACTATGTATAACATGTATTTATTTACAAAAAAAAAGTATCTAAGTAAGTTTATCAGTTGTCTAGTACCCATAGTACAAGCTTCGGCTTAGTTTGGGGCTAGGTGGCGCTGTGTGGCCCAGCGTGGCATGTCTTTGGGTTATTTATTTATTATTTATTTATTTACTTACTTAACACTATTCCTTGGCCCACAATAGCAGTACATTGTACACGTACAGATTCCAGTGATGCATAAAACATTTCACTTTCATAGCAGAGTAGCCAAATTAAAAGTAAGTTTTTAACCATCCAGATCGTTACCATCAACTCTGTTAATATCAGTATATCCTGAAAAAAAGTAGAACGTTTGTCAATAAATTTAAGGTGTAAAAGCTAAGTGTTTTTTTATAGTGGCTCGATATAGTGGCTTCTTTACACCTGATCGAAAACGAAAGAGAAACCAAAGTCGCTGTGACAACGGGCAAGTAACTGTCAGTTACCTATCAGTTGCCACCGCCATGCCGGCCCAACCCCAATTGGCCCCCACAAGCTCCAAGTTCAAGTTAAATAGAAAAAGTTAAAAATCATCATCATTATTAGTATATCGCAGTCCGCTGCTGGATATAGGCCTCTCCAGGTGTTCGCAACTTTAGGCAAACACTTGGAGATGTCAATAATCGCCGGTAATATCATAATCGCCACGCTAGGCAGGTGGGTTGGCGATCGTAGGGCGCAGCTCCTCGCTCCGATGACGCTGCAGCCCGTCGTCATAATATGATATTTCACTACGCCTTCAGTAGACCTGTTGCCGTAAAAAATGTAATTAGTCAGTCTTTTAGATTGTTCAAAAATAAAGGATGCGAATTTTTTCATTTGTTAATTAGACCAAAAATTACAAAGATATACCTAATCCCGGTAAAATTACGCTTGACGTCATAGAGTGGGAGTTTTTTCGCCACTGAGTGACGTAAAAGACCCCCACTCCATTTTGATGAAAAAAGGAAAAATACGTGTCCAATATATTTTATTATCTAAAATACGGATTAAATATAATTTTAAATATTTTGATCCTGGAAACATTCCTATTGTGATGGTCGTACTGCCACCAGTCTGTTGCTAGTGCCTCGTTCGTTATTCAGCAGGATGTACCTCGGGCAGAGTGGCTTAGAGCGAGAAGATGATAGGTCGCTTCCTTATCCATCCCCCAAAGATACTAAAATTATATTTTAAGAAAAAAATTTATTTACTTACTATCGTAAATACATCGTCGTTGTGATCAAACATAATGCACATATGCAAGTAGAAAAGAGAGTTGAAGAAATTGGTGCAAATGTATGTTAAAATCTGAAATAAGAATATATATTTTTTTCAGAAACCTATATTATTATAATTAAAAGAAAGAAAAATAATATCCTGTCGGACACAGTATCCAATCTATACTAAACCTCCAAAATATAGAAGATCTTGACATTATAGAATTCTTGGTGCACGATAGACAAATAATATCTGTTTTATTTATTTTATAGTGTTTGTCAATTTAATCAGACATTTACACTAAATAGAGGAGAGATTTGTGTTTTGTGTGTGCATGTTTGCAATGGTGTGTTGGAAGGCTACATACACCCTGATGACCCTGAGTAACAGAGGCTATATTTTTTATTAGATCCCTACTAAAACGCTTGTTTGAATTTTTATCTTAAATACCCAAAGCTAGCAGGTGACTAGTTGTTCACAAAAATATCTTCTGCTATATTGGCTACTTACCGACATCGAAAACACTTTCTGGTATGCCAAGTAACCCTTGCCTAAGTCCACAAACGAATTCTCCATCTCCTTCCAATAACGCCAAACTATCTTTGCCTTAAGCTTCTGTTGGTTTGTCCTCCTCTTGTTCCGTACTATCATTTCAGTTAGCAACGAATCCACTGTTTTCCTCAACAGCTTCACCATCCTAATAGCATAGATGATTCCAAAATCGAAAAACGTAAGCACGAAATGGCTTAGGAAAGCTGAAATCTGCAGCTTCACTTTGATCAGATATATCAAGATGTACGTCAGACTTATTGAGCATAAAAGTCCTAAAGTGCTCCAATTCTCAATAGCAAGCCTTTTCAGTTCCTTTTTGTAAAAACTGGATGTTTCCAACGCAGCTTGAACTCTCAAAACCAAATTTATATTTGTGTTTGCATTAGCCACGTTAGAAAAAAACTGACTATAAACAATTATACTGCAAATCGTAAACTGTATAACCGGATATAATCTTAGAAAGTCTTTGTAACCAAAATTATCATAATGGTCGATGGACTTGAACAGAAGGAAAATCTTGAAAGTGGTAAATAGAAAGCCAATAGATTTGTATAAGTAGTTACAAGGAGATATAAAGTTATGGCGAATAATGTATTTAGACTGAAAGTATAAGGCTTGACTCAAATCCAAAGGACGTAGAAATTGTTGCATTTCTTTTTCAACAATGTTATTAAACAAAAAATCATGCGCCTTCATTTTCACTATTAATATTTTATAATATCAAAAGTCAGGTCCCAAGGTCAGCTTTCGGTCACAGGTAAATGGTGTAAGTTACAGAATATTAGTAACGGTTCCTTTATTAACATTAAGAACTAGTTCAAACTAAAACTCCACTTCAATTTGAACATAGCCAATACCAATATTAATATAACTGATCAAAGAATACAGTCCACTTAAATTAATTATTTTGGTACACGCCTAGCAACATCATTATTTAATGTCATTATATGATATGACGTGTGGGCCACGGCATAAGGAGGGCTTCAAAAAATCTATTACAATAATAGGTATCCAATCAATTAATAGCTTTAGTCCGTCCACTGCTAAACGTGGGCGTTTGAAGAACGTCACTATTAAAACTATAATAATTAGGTATCAAAAGTAATTTGTAAGACTGGCCTTTCCATGACTGGCCCTATGGCTCATTTTATAGCAATCTCTGGCTTCTGAACCAGGGGAAGGGTTCGATCCCCGCGCAGTACAAATACTTGCTTGTAAGAACATGGTCTGTTTGTATTGATCTGGGTGTTTACTATATAAAATAAAGATTATATGTTTTTTATTGCACAGTCACGCCGAACAGTTGGCTTAAAACTAGACACAAAGATACCTTAAGGTTGATACTATTTAAGTGGTCTTATAACTTCAAGCTTCTGAGAACCTTTGGCTAGAGGAAAATTAAAAGAAAGGGTAGAGGCCCATTCAGTGATTACGTATTTATTTGCAAAAAAGTAAATATCAATTGTCTAGTTACTAGACTAGACTCTAGTAGGTACCCTTAATATAAGCTGCGGCTTAGTATGAACTAGATGGCGCTGTGTGTCTTTGATTTTGGGGATTTTTATTTAAGATTAAAAATGTTTTTTTAATAGATTTAACATAATGATACGACTTACTTAGGGACCTTCAAAAAGCGTGCCTACAGGTTTCTCCAGGGAAGACAACACATCTGTGACTCCCCTGGTGTTGCGGTTTCTATGGGCTGAAGTGATCACTTACAGTCAGGTGGCCTACAAGCCCGTTTGCCCGCTCTGTCATTAAAAAAACTATATTATACAAGCTTCTGCGTCATCTACTTTTTACTTTAGAAACACAAACTGCAATATGACAATCAGGTACGTAGCAACCAATTGCGCGAAGTTAGAAGGCAAGGCCGCGTCTACCACGAACACGGCGCATGGCGCCATCTTGGGAAAGTAGCGCAGCAAGCGAAGAATATTCTTATACGCTTCTCTTTGCTTCTCTGAAAATTTAATAAGAATAAGAAAAGATTGTTGGGATGTAAGGGAGCGACCTATCTTTTCGTTCCTAGCCAACCCCACCCGCCCGTGGTGCATTCTGCCATCCTGCGGGGAAAACCAAACAAAGTCGTCTTCCCTATTGTAACAGATCTTTTGTTAATCATCATCATCAGCCTATCGCAGTCCACTACTGGACACAGGCCTCTCCAGTTGCTCGCCACTTGGGAAAACATCTGGAGGACATATGCCTATCCCTTAATCACCATGTTGGGCAGGCAGGTTGTTCAACCGCAGGGCATAGCTTCTCACTCCGGTGACGCTGCTGCCCGTCACCGGTCAGTGGTATTTAGCTACGCCTTAAATTGTGATGGTTATACTGCCATCGGTCGGTTACCAGCGCCTCGTTTGTTATTCGGCTGGATGCACCACGGGCAGGTGAGGTTGGCTTGGAGCGAAAAAAATATAGAATCCCTTACATCTCATATTATGTTAGATATACATACATATACATTATTTTACTTACTCAATTGTTTTCCTTTAGCAGTCGCAACTGAACATTCAACACGTACTGCCTCCACAGACATATAAAATTGTTGGCATTCGTAGCAGAGGACGCAAATTAAAGCTCCGTTTTTTATCATCCACATAAACGTGAATAATTGGGCAAATCTCACAATATTCTGAAAAAATAGTTGATTGCATTAGGCACCTTCACTATGCCCTGCGATCGCCAATCCGCCTGCCCAGCATGGCGATTATGAGTCATCCTCCAGGTCTTTGAATAAGGTGGCGAACAACCAGAGAGCCCTATGTCCTGCAATGGACTAAGATAGGCTGATGAAGATGACGCGACGACGCTCAAGGAGGAGTTGGCGCGGTGGTACTCACGCATTTCAAAATACACAATTCGGAGGGTAAACTATCATTCAAATCGTCGTTGTCGATCGTCCAGCCGTTTAGATGTCACAAAGATACTCACGCACAAACTTTAGTTTTTGTAATATTAGTGTAATTATAGTGTGATTCCTTATTAATGATGCTTAAGCAACTATTTTGCCTATTTCTTTTACATACCATTTTTACAGCATTTTCACTATTTTCAAACATGATACACACGTGTAAGAAAAACATCGAGAAAAAGAAACACGTGCAAATGTATGAGAGTATCTGAAACAGAAAAAAGAAACTGTACTTGCAATTAGCTTAATATGTTACGGTTTATAATTAATATGTTAGGTTTCTCCCAAGATGTTTCGATCTGCTCAATCTGCAGCCACAGTCATCCGGTTGATACCGGCTGCCTAGCCAATGTCGTGCATTGCCCGTTACCACTTACTACTTGTTGTAATGTCGTCATTCATTGAACGCGCTAGCCATTCAATTGAATAGGATATTCAACCAGATGACTGCGACATACATAAACCTACATCAAAAACCTTATTTACCGGTATTGAAAACACCTTTTGAAATGCCAAGTAAGCTTTTTGTAAGTTCTTTATAAATGTTTGTATTTCCCTTGCTCCTTTGTTTGTGTGTTTCATCTTGTTCATAAAAAATGTCTCCGAAATCCAGCAATCGAGGCATATCCGTAGCAGCTTCATCATTCTCGCAGCACAGATGATTCCAAAATCAAATAATATCATTGCATAATAGTTTAGCATAAGTGATGGCTCCCAACGCTTCCATGAAATCCAATGAGAAGACAAATATATAAAACATATCACAAATATAAAAACCATCCAGATATAATTCCCAATAACAAGTCTTCTCAAGTATTTTCTGAAACAGCTTGACGATCTAGAAATTGATTGGACTTTCAAAATGAGGATCACATTGTTTTTAGAATTTGCCACGTTAGCAACGCACAGACAAAACACAACTAGACTACAGATTGCAAATTGTATGACAGGATATATTAAAAGTGTTTTAGAAAATCCTATTTGTTCGTAATCTGATACGGAATTTACCAATGCGACTATGAATGCGACGGTGAATATGAAACTAGTAATATAATACGATTGAGTATTCGCTGATATGTAATTGTTACGTATAACATATTTGGATTGGAAATATAAGGCATAAAAAAAGTTCAACGGAGCTAGAAATTGTTGAATATTCTTTTCGACTATGTTTGAACGAATGTAATTTGCGTTTCTCATATTTTGAATATTTATTTCAGCTGGATATTAAAGTTTATTATGGTTGTGTATTTTCTTGTGTCAGAAATCAATACAAAAATAACGAACAGTAATGTCTGTTTCCGTTCTTCGTTACTTAGATACTGAATTTATTTATATTGTGATATTTATACAAGGAATAACTTAAACGAATGATTAATTAACCAAATCAATTACATTACTGGGACCGTATGGTTGAATACTGTAATATTAATTAATACGCTTAAAGCATGAAACAATTATCATAACATATACTATATTAGTGACTAAAATAAGCATTTGGCGTGTGTTCAGAGTTTAATTACATCGGCCGTAACGTTTTGACTTATTTTTTTTTATACCACTAAGGTGGCAAACAAGCCTTCGCTCTGCCTGATGTTGAGCGGTTACCGAAGCCTATGGACGCGCGTGTGTTATTCCTGGTATCGCAGGTCAACACCAGGGATAACACACGCGCGTTGCCTTATCAAATAAAATAATCACTTCATAAAACATGAAAGAAATCGCACATTTGCTTTTAATTTTTTTTGTTGTTTAATTGTACGCAGTCAATTTTTTGTAAAAACAACCATGTAGTACACAAAACAAATGACCCAAGTGTACAGACAGCCAATTAATACATCCTTGGGTCATTTGAATATTAGATGATTTTTTTATGAAATTTCTATGAGATGTCATGCCATGATATTTTTGTTTATTTATTCATTCATTTGATTTTATTGCACAAATGAGTAGATAAGGAAATGAGGAGGAAGGTAGAGAGTACAAACATATAAAAGATTTTGGGTTATTATGGGGTCAAAATGTCTACAATCAAGTAATAATAGGTAATCCACGTGTTTATATTTTATTTTAGAAAAACAAACTGCAAAATGACGATCAGGTACGTAGCAACCAAAATCGCGAATCTCGAGGGTAAGGAAGCGTCGACCACGAATACGGCGCAAGGCGCCATCTTGGGAAAGTAGCGGAGTAGGCGGAGAATGTTCTTGTACACTTCTCTTTGCTTCTCTGAAAATAAAAAATATTAATATACAATAATAATTATTTTTTGACCACTTCTTTGATAAACTTCAGTGAAGATCCATCAATTCAATTCATTAATGTCAATGTCTGCAATTCTTAATTGAATGGTATATTTGCATGCCGTAATGATTTTGCTTTTAACAACTCTATAATTATTCATAATTATAATTTGCTATTCCTATTTATAATTATCGTTGTTTTATATGAATTTGTTTTTAAATTTCCAATATTAAAATCACTATGGCAATTTGTTTAGTAATTGAGTACCTACCACGTATTTTAAAAGTGTGTCGGACTTACTAAATTGGTTTCCTTGTGTGATCGCAGCTAAACATTCAACACGTACTGATTCTATAGATATATAAAATTTCTGACATTCGTAGCAGAGGACGCAAATCAAAACTCCGTTTTTGATCATCCACAAAAACGTGATAAACTGGGCTATTCTTACAATATTCTGAAAAAAGAAATATTGAAAGTAGACATTAACAAATAACTATTGAAAATGTTGTTTCTATAAGAACAAAACGATTAGTAACATAATAATGTAAATGTTTAAAAACATAGCATACTCACATTGTTTAAAGAACTTTCTGTGCTTTGTGCTTGTGCTTTCTGCTCCAGCAAAATGAATACATGCAAGAAGAAAACCGAAAAAAAGAAAGATATGCAAACGTATGAAAGTATCTGAAAAGAACAAGAAACTTTTACTGCTATCCTAAACTCTTAAGTTTATTTTTTATACATATTTCTACTGTAAGAGTAGCTAATTTGACCACAGTGGCCTCACAATTCAGACTTGATAGTTCATGTTGAATTAGTGCACTGTGGACAATATAAACTGTAGTAGGCACACATGCATTCTTCTTACTTCTCGAGTCAGGGGTAGGGCCTCGATTATGCAAAAATACTAGAAAAGAAAGTGTTGAAGAAAAATTATGAAGCATGAAAACTACACGATTTCTCGAGAACTATAAAAATCGTAGAACATGCATAGGGTTAAATCAATACTATCAGCTTGCACCAGCTTATTAGCTTAAAAGAAACGTCCTGTTTATAGACTATAAGTACAAATTAACTTATGATAAATATTTATGTAATTATTAGGTATAATTTCTTTGTTTTGAAGTAAAATAACTTACTGATATTGAAAACACATTTTGAAATGCTGAATACGCTGTGTACAGGTCTTTTATTGATGTATGCATTTCCTTCCAATAATGCCACAAGATTTTAGGTTTCATTTTTCTTTTGTTTATCTTGTTCCTAATTTCTATCTCTGACAACCAGCAATCAAGGCCTATTCGTATAATTTTTATCATTCTAATAGCATAAACCATTCCAAGGTCAAAAAATATCATTACATAAAAGTTTAACGCAAGTGACAGCTGTCTTTGCATCGCAATCCAATGAAAAAACATATAGGCAAAAAATACTGCAAATATTAAAACTACAGCCACATAGTTCTCAATAACAAGACATTTCAAATATTTCTTGAAGAAACGAGACGTTCTTGTGATGGTTTGAACTCTTAAAATAAGGGCTACGTTATTTTTAGAATTAGCTATATTAGCAGCACATAAAGAGATTACAACAATACTACAAATAAAAAATTGTACAAAAGGATAAATTAACAATATTTCAGGAATTCCTATTTGCACGTAATCAGATGCGGAATTTAACAATGCTACATCAAATAATGCCGAGAATATGAAACTAATAATACAATACAATGGGCTGTTTGGAGATATATAGTTGTTACGTATAACGTATTTGGATTGGACGTACAACGCTTGACAGAAGTTCAATGGTAATAGAAATTGTTGAATATTCTTGTCAACTACGTTGGAACAAAGGTAGTTTGTATTTTTCATATTTTGAACGCTACTTATTTCCGATAGAAAATTAAAGCTTGTTATGGTAGTGTATGCCTTCGTCTAGCAGTGGACTGGGTGAGGCTGATGATGATGATGATATTGTATTCTTTTGATACAAATTAATACAATACAATAGAAAGAATGAAGAAGAATGTGACTGTTTCGATCTTTCGTCACTAAGAAACTGAATCGTAAGTATGTTATTTGTATACGAAATACGAATAGTGAGTGCCAAATCGATTAATGTAATAGCTTATAAAAACGTTTACAGACATTAATATTGTGTTGGCAGGTGATTTTAACATTGACATTTCAAGGACTGTAGGATAATACTTTAATAAAAATATCACTTTAAGTAAGATACATTTTGTTATGTAGCATTACAATGGCCTTAGATATTACAAACTCCCAAAAACTAAAGTAATTAGTTAGAATTCCTCAATGTAAAGGCAATGACGGAATCTTTAGATATTATACGATAAATGTTGAAACATACTAGTGCGTAGGTACAGTTATGCACCAAATTTACTTTTATACCTGCACATACACACACATACACGCACCAAGGCATGGTTTTATTTAACAAACAAGAATATTTTATTTATTTCTTTGTCTGTTTGTACTATTTACCAATTTCTTTTTTGGACTTCATTGGGAAGACACTGGCTCCTGTAATACAGTTATTACTAGTACAGGGGTCAGGGCCACATGTATAATTGTAACTGGTGTTTGTATAAATAAAGATTATTATTATTATTTTGTTTTTTAATTTAAAATTGTCTCCTTTTAAAAAGGGAAAACATTTCAATTATGCGGGTTTATTATTATACGAGATAAGTAAACAGTCAAATAAAAAATTAAATTATTCCTGTTTCTGCAAGAATTACTAACTTTTTATTTCTTAATACGTATCCGCAGTATTCTCGAACTGCAACCTCTAATAGGTAAAAAATATTAAAACATTTAAAACTTGAAACTGATGTAGGTATTTCTTTAAGGCACTGAAATTACTCGTAACTGAGATGTTGAATTGACATTTCTAGTTTTATTTTAGAAACATAAATTGCAAAATGACTATCAAATATGTGCCAACTAAACACGCAAAACTGGACGGCAACGCCGCGTCCACCACGAACACGGCGCACGGCGCCATCTTGGGGAAGTAACGGAGCAAACGGAGAATGTTCTTGTACACTTCTCTTTGTTTCTCTGAAAATAAGAATTAGTTAAATGTATCTACTGTCTATCTGTAGATAAGCCTGTTGACGATCATAAATAAATAACCCAAACATGTCATCGCCATCTAGACCCAAACTAACTACCTTGTACACTACTTGTACACTTCTCTTTGATTCTCTGAAAATAAGAATTAATTAAATGTATCTACTGTCTATCTGTAGATAAGGCTGTTGATAATCATAAATAAATAGCCCAAACATGTCATCGCCATCTAGACCCAAACTAAGCCAAAGCTTCTACTGTGGGTACTAGACAACTGATATATTTACTTAGATCCTTTTTTTCATAGTACCTAAGTAGTTTGGGGCTACATGGCGATGTGTGGCCCAGCGTGGCATGTCTTAGGATATTTATATATTCTTCTTTTCGAGTCAGTGATAAATCCCTATTAGTATTAGTTCACTTTCACAGCTCCCGACCAAAACTTAGCAACCGAGATACCTCAGTCCCTCAGTCGCTTGCCAGAGATCCTCTAATGTGCAGGTAGTGAGGCACAAATGGACAGGTCGCGCCACAGTCGCAGCCGCTTGGCGCTCGTTCAAACCCCATTTGGCCATATCTGCCCTACATCGGCCAACCCCGGACCAAAGTCGATTCAACGACTTCCAAACCGGCCAGGGTTCCCTGTGACCTGGTGGCAAATGTTCAGCAGGTCCGACATAATTCTGAATTTATTTATTCATTATTATGTACTTACTCAATTGTTTTCCCTCCGCTATCGCAGCTAAACATTTAACACGTACTGATTCCAAGGAAATATAAAATTTCTGGCATTCATAGCAGAGGATGCAAATTAAAACCCCGTTTTTGACCATCCACATAAATGTAAACATTTGAGCTAATTTCACAATATGCTGGAAAAATAATTTAAAACATTAAGAGTACCTAGTTGAAAATACTTTTTGATAAAAATCATTTGGTCATAGAGACTGACAGTAAAAACTAGACTAGACTAGAAGATGACTAACAACTTGATACGTGTGAACAAGTACCTAAAGATCTGCAAAATGTAGCATACAATGTGGTCTATAAAGTATGACATAATGACATTACTTTAGTGCAACATTGTAACACTTATAACTGTACTTCATAGATGTCGGCTATCAAAAAGAAAATAACGGTTTTTATTCAAATGTGGTAAAATATCATTAGTTTATCTATTTTTAAAAAAAACTTACTGTACTCAACGTGTTCTCAGTATTTTCAAACATGATGCTCATATGCAAGAAGAGAATAGAAAATAAGAAACTCATGTAAACGTATGATAGGATCTGAAATAAATACAAAATAGTCATAATATTGTATTCGATTTCAATGATTTTAACATTTCCCGTGACATTATAATAAGCGCTACCGCTTTTGAATTCACTGCTAGGGGCGCTAGTGTAGCAAGATGTCCGAAATGTCAAATAACATTGTTTCCATGGGTTCAGTTTACTTATTTAGTATTTAACAGAAATTGTATATTTTGGCATAGACCATAAAAATTATGGGGCCTGCATATTATTATGCTGCGCTAGTACTGTGATGGCAGTTCCTAAGTTCTACCCCAGGCTCCACGAGACTACCTTAGTAGTGACAGTGGGATCATAGCTTTTTAGTGGGTTCTATGACTCATTTCACTCTCGGGCTAGGAAGCCCAGAGCGGCGCGAGTCCCACATACCCCGACACTCGCCACCCCCAGGTTCGCGGGGATGCATTTATAAACACATTTTTTTTATAGTGGCTCAACATAATGGCTTCCCTACGCCTGATGGAAAGCTAAAGAGAAGCCCAAGCCGCTGGGACAACTGGCAAGTAACTGGTCAGTTACCTGTCAGTTGCCACCGCCATGCCGGCCCAATCCTAACCCCCCCATGAGCTCCGGAAACCCTACTCACCGGCAGAAACACGACCCAGAGGTTATTTGGCTGCGGTATTCTATAGGGTGGAGGTCCTTCCCCAGACGGGCGGCTCAATTCGAGCGAAGATTCGCTATGCCCTACCTCGCATGAAACACATTTTTCCCTGTCAAAAAAAGAGGGTATTAGTACACTTACCGGTATGGAAAACACTTTTTGAAATGCCGTGTATGCGGTATGCAAGTCCATCAATGAAGTTTGCATCTCTTCACAGTAACGCCTCCAAATCTCAGACTTAGCCACCGGATGAATCGTCTTGTTCCTCATTATTATCTCCGACAACCAACAATCCAGGCTTATCCGTAACAACTTCATCGATCTAGTAGCATAAATCAATGCAAAGTCGAAATGTATCATGGCGTAATAGTTCAACACAAGAGACGGTTGCCATTTCATCGTTATCCATTGATACATACGTAAAAAAGATTGCAATCGTTAAAATTATCACTCTATAATTCCCAGTAATAAGATTTTTGAAATACTTTCTAATGTAACGAGATATTCTCGTGACTGATTGCACTTTCAAAATTAATGTCACTGTGGTATTTGAATTTAAAGCGTTAGCGCCGCAGAGACAAAGTAAGAATGTGGCGCAAATCGTAAATTGTATGATAGGATAGATTTTCAGTGAGGCGTTGAAACCGGTTCCTTCGTAGTCCGGTACGGAATGCATTAATGCGACTATAAATAATGCAGTAAATATGAAACTAATGATAAAATAACTTGATCTTTTTGAATATATGTAGTTGTTGCGTATAGTATATTTGGACTGGAACTTACTGGAAGTATAAGGCATGACAAAAGTTCAACGGTGCCAGGAATATTTTTGTCCACAACATTGGAGTACAGGTAATATTTCTTTTTAATTCCGCATGTTTCGGTTGGATGAAAACAATAGCATTTGTTGTTATTGTCACACATAATTAAAAAAATATATTTATGGAATTAATTAATGCCAAAACAATTCATTTCTGGAGAAGTCCGTTCTGAGTAATCTTAGAAAATGTACTGTTGTTTTTAATGGAAACTACTACAAGAAAAATAAGTTCGGACATTTGACATCCATCAAGAATTGACACGTTAAAACAAATGAGCTTTATGTAATAGGTATTACAATGTACTTGTATGTTTGACTTGGTTAGACTTAACGAGTTATAAGCAGAAATTTAAATAAATATTTAGATACAAACGTTAATAACATTAAGAATTGGGATGATGACTAAAAAATAATTTAATGTCCATCAGATAGATTAATGAAAAATATTGGATACGTATTTTTTATTTTGCCTCTTGTTCAAAAACTTACGAAGATACATTGATTTTAAATGTCACATGACGTCACGTTAGAGTACAAAATATACTCTAACGTGACGTAGTTAGCCCCCACTCCGTAACTTTAATGCGCTATATCTAAGTATTTTCTTGTTATTTCGACAAAACAAAAAATACGGGTCTTATATTTTTTTATTATCTAAGAGACGGACTAATTATTTTCTTCATTTTCATACCTTGTCATCATCCGTATTCTCTAATTATTGTGTTCATAACATCTAAATCAACCGATTTAGATGTTGCTTGTTTGGTTTTCACTCCAAACGAGGCGCTGGCAAACCGACTGGTGGCGGTATAACTATCACAATTGAAGGCATAGACAAATACCACAGACCGATGACGGCCTGCAGAGACACCGCTACAACAGCTACGCTCTGCGATCGTGAACCCGCCTGGCAATTATGGATATATCCTCTAGATGTTTGCTCTAAGTGGCGAACACCTGGAGAGGCCTCTTAAAGCAAACATCTAGAGGAAGGGGTAATTGCCCTCCCCGGACCAGGAGTGGCGGCCGCTTGTCATCAGCGGCTAGCCAGGGCATGCAGTGATGCTGCCGTATGCTTTGGCGTTACCCGTGTAACGTACTTACCGTGTAACGTGCGTACTCTGCAACTTGCTGCCAATTGGCGACAAACCCCCCTGGTTTAGTGAGTACCCTCCTATTTCGGGAGGTGTGAGTCCCACACACCATGTCAGAAGAATGGCGTCTTGTTGTGTCGGATGCTAAGATCCACTACGGTTCTCTGAGCAGTAAATAGTTTGAGAGAGGTAGGGCATAGTGAATCTTCGCTCAAACTGAGCCGCCCGTCCGGGAAAGGACGTCCACCCTATAGAATACCGCAGCCAAATGATCTTCTGGTCATGTTTCTGCCGGTGGGTAGGGCGTCCGGCGCTCGTGGGGGATTAGGGTTGGGCTGCCCTGGCGGTGGCAACTGACAGGTCACTGACCAGTTACTTGCCCGTTGTATAGCGTATTGGGTTTCTCTTTCGCTTTCCATCAGGGAAGCCATTATGTTGAGCTACTATACAAAAGTGATCTTAATTTATTTAAGGCTTGTACTAACTATACTCGCATTGTCTTTAGTAGTTTTTTTCGGTTAATTTTTGATGTTTTGCTAAGTAACCTTTGGTAAAATAAATAAAAAACACTTAATTTAATTATTTTCATGTAATCCAACGAATATACGAATAAGAATTTAGCCAGCTAACTCCACTGAACATTACTCGTCTCTCAAATAAGCGAATTGTAGTAGAACTATCAGGTATGTTGTGATAAGTTGACCGAAATTCCAGGGTAAGGTCGCGTCCAGAAAGAACATGGAACACGGCTTCAGTTTGTTGATAAGCTTATGGATTCTCAAGACATTTTTGTGTACTCGTTTTTGGTCTTCTGCAACAAAATAAAATAGGTGAAAAAAGTGTTTCAGTTAAACGGTTTTATTGTAAGCTGACATAGTAATGTTGCAAATAAATGTACTAAAAGGTAAAAAAAATGTTATTTATAATTATTTATAAAATGAAAAAAAAATATGGTTGCAAATAAATGAATATGAATATGAAAAAATTGTTGTCCACCATTTTGTAGCGGCGGCCATCTTTTACAATAATATTATTGTCACCAGAACCAAGGGCGTACCTATACCAAATTTTAGATCAATTTTTGACAGGAAGACAGTGAGTAGGTTTTCCGGGGCTAGTAGGGGGTAAGGGATAGGCCGGCATGGCGGTGGCAACTGACAGGTAACTGACCCGTTGTCACAGCGACTTGGGCTTCTCTTTAGAATAGAATAGAATATAACTTACTTGTAAATAATCCTTTCCCTATAACGTATAAGCATTCAGAATGAAGTAAGTTTATTGTTCTGTACAGTCCATGACAGCCGGCGGATAAGAGACACACCAGTAACATATTCTTGAGAACATACATTACTGAGAATATTTTAGCAAGTATGATCATTAACTGTGGAATAAATTAGAAAAGTTAGTATTGATCTGGCACAAATCTACCCTAAAGTTGTCTGGAAGAGATCGCTTAAAGCGATAAGACCGCCTAATTGTACAACAAATGTCTAATAAACTTACGTTTTAGTTAAGTCAATACTTAGTTATAATAGAGTAGATGATTAAGTTTAATTTTCCATGTTTTTGATGGCTTCCAGAAAGAACCATTAAAATCCGACTTATTTAGGAAACTGGTAGAAAATGCCCATGTGGCATTAAGTCTGCCTTTTGTACACTTATTTGCCGTGCCATAAAGATTAAATAAATAAATAAAAATTATTAATTTTAAAATGTTAACTGTTGAGTTTGTTGCGGCACTTCTTCTCAGCAGGCTACACGTCGAAGTGCTGATAGGGAAAAAGTTTGACGTGCAAAAGTATTACTAGTGAATCTATTTGCAGAAATAAACTATTTTATTTTTATTTTATTAATGACTTACAATGCCATCATCGACGTTTTCAAACTCGATCATCATTTGAAAAAATGCTAACGTACTTACGAAAATTAGTGATAAGTACATAAAAACCTGAAACAGAGGGAAACATAGAAATAATGATTGCATATTTTTGTGCGGTGACGGCCAAGAAGAGAGGTAGGGCATAGCGAATCTTCGCTCGAATTGAGCTGCCCGTCCGGGGAAAGACCTCCACCCTATAAAATACCGCAGCCAAATGACCTTCGAGTCGTGTTTCTGCTGGTGAGTAGGGTGTCCGGAGCTCGTGGTAGGTTAGGGTTGGGCCAGCATGGCAGTGGCAACTGACAGGTAACTGACCAATTACTTGCCAGTTGTCACAGCGACTTGGGTCTCTCTTTCGCTTTCCATCAGGCGTAGGGAAGCCATTATGTGGAGCCACTATAAAAAAAAAAGAAAACAAAAAGTATTTCCTGAACGGTTAAAAGTATCGGGGGTAAAACCAATATTAAAGAAAGATGATAATGGAAATGTCACCAACTACAGACCCATAATAATATCTCTGGTACCCTTAGGGTCAAAAATTTTCCAAAATAAAGTGTCCAAGTATCTGTCCAAAGTAGAACAACTGGAGATGCCTATGTCCAGCAGTGGACTGTGATAGGCTGATGATGATAACTCTAGGTACTACTTAGGTACATATGACTGACATAATATTTATTTCTCGTGATATTTACAGATAAGTTACATAATATAAATAAAAAATAAATAAATAAAACCTAAACTAAACGAATATGTACAAACACTAAAAATCTTCTAAAACGGGACCCTGTGGCAGTGACCCCAGGAAGCTGGCTGCGTTACCTCGCTGAATTGCTAGCGAGATGCGCTGAGCGAGGTACGAGCCAGCTCTGGGGTCGCCCGAAGCCTGGACCAGTCTAGACGAAATCTCTTTTATAAGGGATTTGGCCTCCGGACCCCACGGTCCCAATGTCTCAACTGCAAACGCCGCAAATTCATTGTCTCTCAGGAGAGATGAATATTTGCGGCGCTTGAGCAGTTGAGCTTACATACCTATTATATTTGTGGAGTCATTTAATACAACTTACCGAAACAGAAAAAGTTGTCTGGCTCACGTGAAGTGCTTTAGATAATTTATCGAAAGACGTCTCCATTTCGTGCCAATCTTTTACAATTGCCTCACCGTTTCCGCCCATACGCGAACTCATTTCATTACGAATCTTCATTTCATTCAACCACAATTCATAGTTTCTTCCCAACAGTAACACAACTCCGTACGAATAAATAATTGACGAATCATACAAATAGTACACCAAACTTGATATTATTGACTGAACCGCTATATATACATCGCGGTAGAACAGAACTCCGATCTGAGATCCCACGTAATATACGGTACTTATTCCGACCAGAAGTCTTATTTTTGCTATGATAGTTTTCATCGACTTATCGCAATATTTAAACGTTGCTGCTTGCACAGATGTTATCAAGAACACATTATTTTCAGCATTCAATATGTTATCAACCAGTAATGACATTGTTATTATAGTACAAATCACGCAGTGAATTATACTCGCAGGTACTATGTCTAGAAATTTTGTGTTTGCTACTTGATTTATGATAAATCTTATATTTATGCTTTGAGATGCTATTGATATAAACGCCATAAGAAGAGCCATGGCGTTGTAGACTCGTCCTATGGGTGTGATGAAATTATCACGAATGTGGTATTTCAACTGTAGCATCCCGTATTGAGATAAAATTAGAGGTTTCAATAAAGATTGCACTTCGTTGTCTAGATAGTTATCTAGCAGATATTCTATTGGCACTGTTCTTGTCATGTTTTCTTGTAATTTGCTGAATATCTTGTATAATAAGTATTTTATAAAGTTTTTTCTGTTGTTTATTTGAATCAAGCCATAAATCTATTCTTACAAGTTTCTTTTGCTAAAAATCACTTATCACCGCCGGATATCTTTTGAAATTGATATTTCACAAAGCTTTTTTTATTAAAATTTATTCCATAGCCCGAGTGTTCGGGGCAAGAAGTTTCTCTATGGTATGTGGCTGAATACGACTGAATTGAATGTCAACGGCGGAGCGGTGGTAGAACGTCGCCGTAGGCATCATCTCAAACAAGTCCTTAGAGCACTTCCCAGTATATACTATTCTCCATTATATTTTATTTAAAAAAATGTTACTATCCAAAAAATACAAATTACCATCTACGTCGCAGATCAAATTCAGTTTCAACAATGATACAGTTTCGATCCAAATTAGTAATTGATTATGAGTAACGCAATTACCAAATTGAGCTTTTAACTTAATTACCTATATGAATGACGTAGGAAAGAGTGTTCTTAAAATATCTATCTATATTTTCAATTCTGTACATGAAATATGTTTTCTAAATAACTATCAGGGGGTGATTAGTGATCGATACTGATGCCAAATATGCAATCAAAAAATTTTTGTCTGTCTGTATGTTCGTTATATAAAAAAAACTACTGGACGGTTTATGACGAAACTTAGTAGGTACAATTATTCTTCATACTGCTGGGCAGGTTATAGGATACTTTTCATCACGCTACAATCAATAGGAGTAGAGCAGTGATGGAAAGTGTTGGGAAAACGGGAGAAATTTTTATCTGTATGTTTGATCGCGCATCACGCGAAAACTATCTACTGCATGGAATTGAATGCGGTTTTCACCAATGTATTGCTAGAGGTTTAACTTAAAACTAAGGCACTAGGTATAGGTATAGATAGGTATTTTATGGAAGTCCGCTATTTTTGAAACCCGATATCCACGCGTGCGACGCCGCTGGCACAGCTAGTAGTAATAATAATAGCGTATTTTCGTGCGGTGACGGACAACAAAACAAAAAAAAACTGGCCAAGTGCGAGTCGGACTCTCGCACGTAGGGTTCCGTACATACATCTAAATAAATGTTTTTCTTTATTCTTTATTATATTGGAGTTGTATAAATAAAAGGTAAATTGCAGTTTACGATTTAGAACGTATTAAAAAAAAACTAATTACTAGATCTTGTTCAAACCAATTTTCCGTGGAAGTTATTTTTATACCACACCATATATTATTTTTACATTTATCATTCCCTTATTTTAGAAGTTACTTCCGCTTTTGAAGCGTCTCTCGCGCAAACTATTCAGTTTAAAAAAATGTTTTTATTAGAAACCGCAATATCATGTCACCAACTACAGACCCATATCTCTGGTACCCATATGGTCAAAAATTTGCTAAAGTAAAGTCTCCAGGTGTTTGTCTAAAGTGGCGAACAACTGGAGAGGCCTATGTCCAGCAGTGTCCTGTGATAGGCTGATCTACTACATACTATATTAATTTGTTGAGTTATTTATTATACAACTTACCGAAACAGAAAAAGTCGTCTGACTCACATGAAGTGCTTTAGACAACTTATCGAAAGACGTCTCCATTTCGTGCCAATCTTTTACAATTGCCTCACCGTTTCCGCCCATACGCGAACTCATTTCATTACGAATCTTTATTTCATTCAACCACAATTCATAGTTTCTTCCCAACAGTAACACAACTCCGTACGAATAAATAATTGACGAATCATACAAGTAGTACACCAAAGTTGATATTATTGACTGTATCACTATATATACATCGCGGTATAACAGAACTACGATCTGAGATCCCACGTAATATACGGCACTTATTCCGACCAGAAGCCTTATTTTTGCTATGATAGTCTTCATCGAGGTATCGCAATATTTAAACGTTCTTCTAGCCGCTTGCACAGATGTTATCAAGAACACATTATTTTCTGCATTCAGTATGTTATCAACCAGTAATGACATTGTTATTATAGTGCAAATCACGCAGTGAATTATAGGTACTATGTCTAGAAATGTTGTGTTTGCTTCTTGATTTAGGATAAATCTTATATTAATGCTTTGAGAAGCTATTGATATGAACGCCATAAGAAGAGCCATGCCGTTGTAGACTCGTCCTATAGGTGTGATAAAATTATCACGTATGTGGTATTTCAACTGTAGCATCCCGTATTGAGATAAAATTAGAGGTTTCAATAAAGATTGCACTTCATTATCTAGATAGTTATCTAGCAGATATTCTATTGGCACTATTCTTGTCATCTTTTCTTGAAATTTGCTGAATATCTTGTATAATAAGTCTTTTATAAAGTTTTTCTTTTGTTTATTTTAAACAAGCCTTAAATCTATCCTTACAAGTTTCTTTTGTTAAAAATTACTCGCCAATTATCTTCTGAAATTGGTCTTTTACGAAGACTCTTCTGTAAATATTTACACAACCTTTTTGAAGGACTTATAGTCTGGGGGGTGAACCTTGGCGGGGAATTTATTCCATAGTCCGAGTGTGCATGGCAAAAAGTTTCTATTGAACTGAACACTGAGGTTTTAAGGTATGAAGCTAATACGACTAAATTGAATGGCAACGGCGGAGCGGTAGTAGAACGTCGCAGTACGCACTCCCCATTACAAACTATTCTTTCTCATCATAAATAAAATAAAATTTACTATCCAATAAACGCAAATTATTATCTACGTCGTTGATCGAATTCAGTTTAAACAATGATACGTTTCGATCCAAATTAGTAATTTATTATAAGTAACGCAATTAACAAATTGAGCTTTTAACTTAATTATATGATTGACGTAGTAAAGTGTTCTTAAAATATTAATTATTATTGTGAGATCTATGACGCAGCTTATAATTTATCATCATCACCAGCCTGCAAACATCCACTGCTGAACATAGGCCTTTTTACGTCAGGAATGCCTTTACGCATATACCAAAGTCCTAGGGACACCTGGGTTATGTAGAACTCACTCCTAAAACGGAGAATACTCACTAAACCTGACGGTGGTCGGCTACGAACGCTCATCCGAGAAGGGTCGGGATGCCCGTAGGGATTCGTCTCAACCCCTCCTTAGCTCAGTAGCGCTGCGCAGCCTGAAAGACTGGCGGCACTTCTTCGTCGATGTCACTCTTGACAGAGTGGTCGTGGTCGTCATTTCAGGCGTTGGTGGCAAGCTTCACAACGCGCCGCCACTCCTCTCTCACAGCTGCCTTCCTCGTGCATTCGAGTAGCGACGGTGAGCCCTTTACTGTTGCCTTGATCTGGTCCGTCCATCTCATAGGCGATCTCCCTCGTGGCCGGGTACCCTTAACCTTTCCCTGGACCACAAGTCGCTCAATAGCCTCTTCAGCGGCATACGTGACCAAAGAAGGTAAGGATACGGGACTGTACCAAAGATGATAGACGCTGCTTGATGCCGAGTTCTCGAAGTATAGACTCGTTGGTGCGGAATTCAGTCCACGATACTCCGAGAATTCTCCAGCACCACTTCTCTAGAGCATCTATTTTCTTCTGGCGACTGGCGGCACACCTGTCGCCTTTTACGACAACCAGCCTCCTCACCTGCCCGTGGTGCAGATGTAAGGGAGCGACCTATCATCATTTCGCTCCAAGCCAACCTCACCTGCCCGTGGTGCATCCTGCCGAATAGCAAACGAGGCTCTGGTAACCGAATGGTGGCGGCATAACTATGACATCTGAAGGCGTAGCTAAATACTACAGACCGCAGCGTTACCGGGGCGAGAAGCTGCGCCCTGCGATTGCCAACCCGCCTGCCCAGCGTGGGGATTATGGGTATATACCCTCCAGATGTCCCCTATCCCCTGGTGAAACAAAAAAAGGACGCTTTTTTGACGTTGCTAGCAATATAAAACAAATAAAAATAACAAGTGAAAGTATTTGGGTTTTTGGGTCCCAGGCGACAGTTGCTAAGCTACTAAATACAATACTTAGAAGCAACATAATAGCAGTAATCAAGCATCTAATTACTTTTATTTGTTTTCCCCCTGAAATAGACAGTAGGAAATTATTCCCGACGCTCCCGAAATTATTTTAGGCGGTAGATCTCGTTACCAAAATTAGACATTTTTCCCTTTGTGAGAAAATGGGAAACCAGCCGAGAAGGAATCTTGGTTTATACCAATGTTCATAGTATCTACAGTAATTCATTCATCATTTGATAACATTTTTATTAGAAGGTTCCGTCTATCTATATATGTTTTTTTGGGATGTAAGGAGCGGCCTATCATCTTTTCGCTCAAAGTTAACCTCACCTGACCGTGGTGCAACCTGCCGAATAACAAACGAGGCTCTGGCAACCAACTGGTGGCGGTATAACAAGTAGTAGGCGGCGTAGTGTCCGGGTGTTTGCTCAAAGTGGTGAACAACTGGAGGGGTCTAATGTCCAGCAATGGACGTTTTTAGGCTTATTATAATAACCCAAGACATGCCACGCTGGGCCACACAGCGCCATCTATCCCCAAACTAAGCCGCAGCTTGTACTATGGATACTAGACAACTGATAAACTTACTTAGATAATATTTTTTTTGTAAATAAATACATAATTATTATACATAGAAAACACCCAGACCAATACAAACAGACATGTTCATGCACACAAATGTTTGTAATGTGTGGGGATCGAACCCACGACCCTTGGCTCAGAAGGCAGAGGTCACTACCAATTGAGCCACCGAGTCAGTCTAACAGCCCACAAACAACAGATTATGATGATTTTTAATCCTAAAATACCCAGGCTTTTCTATTATTGATTTATCATCCCCACGTAAAAAACTGTCACACAACGGGAACAAAGCAAATGACATTTTAATGTGTCAAAGTGAATACTAAAAGTGACATAAAAAGGCAGTAATCAACTGCGATTATATAGCTCTTTCAAAATTGAGGGTACAGTCGGCGCCGTAAAATCTGTCGAGGGGTGTCTGTCGAGGCCGCCTTGTTGGAGAATAATTGACGGGATGTAAGGGAGCGGCAATCGAACCGTCAGCGGGAGCTCTGGCAACCGACTGGTGGCGGTATAACCGTCACAATTGAAGGCGTAGCTAAATACCACAGACCGATGACGGGCAGCAGCGTTACCGGAGCGACAAGCTACGCCCTGCGATCGCCAACCCGCCTGTCCGTGGCGGTAATGGGTATCCTCCAGATGTTTGCCCTAAGTGGTGAACTACTGGAGAGCATAAGCCTATGTCTAGCAGTGACCTACAATAGGCTGATGATGATAATAAATGACGCGTAAGGAGACCTGTCAAACGAAGTTCTAGCTAAATAAATAACCCAAGAATAAATAACCCAAGACATGCCACGCTGGGCCACACAGCGCCACCTAGCCCCAAACTAAGCCGAAGCTTGTACTATGGGTACTAGACAACTGATAAACTTACTTAGATACATTTTTTTTTGTAAATAAATACATATTATACATAGAAAACACCCAGACCAATACAAACAGACATGTTTATGAA
>CM062099.1:9731671-9769171 GCA_031163375.1 Conogethes punctiferalis
ATTTTTGCGGTACCTCATTACTCTAATGTCTCTAATAGAATAGTGTAGAATAGAAAAACTTTTATTATTTCCACCAAATTCCACCATACACAAACAAAAATAATAATAAAATAAATAAAATAATACATATAATATAACTTAGGTAATTCCAGTGCTAACCTACTTTGGGATCGGAGCAATTGAATGTATGTAGTCTGAGTTTATTTTAGTAATTCCAGATCCACTAGTTCAGTGTTATCACGTCGATGTCAAAACTCCATTTATCTCTCGATTGTTTCACAGCTCAGCGATAATTAAAATGTGATTTGTGACGAACGGGCAATCAGTCCGCCTGTGTAATTTTGACTGAATCAGATATGAGTCCCGTCAAGGTCAACGGAAACCTTGTTTTCTTGAGACGATTTTGACCTTTGTACAGCCTAGTCACAATTTTAAACGTTTGTTTATTATTATTTAGTGGCTCAATTGGTAGTGACCCTCGGCGTATTCTGAACCCAAGGGTCGTACGTTCAATCTCCACCCGGACAAACATTCGTGTGATTGGAAATCGGTGTTTGTTATGGGTGCTGGGGTGTTTATATAAGTATGTATTTAAGTCAGGTATTTGTGGTACCTTCGTTGTTCTGAAACCCACAACTCAAGTCTTAGGCTACTTCCTACATATGGGATCCGGGACAAATGTATGTGATGTTGTCTGCTCTTTATTGTCTTGTACTAACCAACTTTTTGGCCACTACCCTTTGTATTACTTTTAGCTTGCCCAATGGTTGACAGGTAGAGAATGCCTACGTGATATCAAGTCCGCCTTTTGTACACTTTATTTACTCTGTAGGTAACAATAAAGATCAAATAAATAATAACCATAAGTAAGCTGAAGTCGCAGTGGCTGGTCCCCCCCCCCCCCTATATTAGCCGCAAGAACCGATAACCGTTGGAGAAACGAGTTCTGGAGTGGAGACCGCGTCTCGGCAACGTAATTAGGACGCCCTCAGGGCCAGGGGGGGGGGAGTGACGATTTGCGCAGGACGGACTGGCAAGTGCTGGATTGCGATGAGGCCCAAAATCGACATTGGTGGGAAATTAGGAGAAGGCCATGTCCAGCAAGTGGACTGACACGGGCTGATGATGATGATGATGATGATGAAATAATTACATTTATTTATTTACACCACAGACAAAATAAAAAATACTGTTTAAAATGTAGTGCTTGTTTCTTTTTTTTTCACGATTATACACGTAAACTTACATTATTTCAAATAAACTTTTGACGGGACGGTACGCCTAACCGCAATATCGTTAAATCTTCAAACGTTTGTCCAAAAGTGTTACTACATGTATGACCAAAAGGGGAATGGGGCAGGGTAGAAGTGTTGCTGCGAAATGGTCTCTTTAACTGAGGGATCCCGAGACTTTTCGAGATTAGTCCAATTTTTATGAAAACTGATCATAATACATTGTTTGTCCGGTATGACTGGCCTCGGTGGCTCAATTGTAGTGACTCCCTGCCTGCCTTTCTGAACCAAGGGTCGTGGGATGGATCTCACCCGGACAAACATTCGTGTGATGAATACTTGTGTTTGTTCCGTGTCTGGGTGTTTATATTTGGATTCAAGTATTTTAATTTGTGGAACCCTTCGTTATTCTGTTACCCATAACATCAAGTGTTTAAGCTACTTACTTTGGGATCGGAGCAATGTATGTGATGTTGTCCGTGTGGTTACCGGATTTGGAATAGGACCACCCCATTTCATCCCGTGGTCGTATACATATAAGAAATCTAAGGAAATATTAGGAACTGGCAGTAGCTTTTACCTGGGCACAAATAAAACCTATTGCGGGTAACCCCCCCTATCGAAAAAAAAAAACATCTAGGTCAATTCAGCCATCCTCTTAGTAGTTTAAGGAACCTGTTTTTTTGTGTGATTTTTAATGTCAACAGTCTACTAACATGTTTTATAAGATACTAACTCATATGGATTATGTGATCCGAAATGAACATTTTTCATTTCATTTCAATTCAAATACAGTTACCATTTTAACTTCACCCACCAAGATAATAAATAAAATAACCCAAAACATGCCACCCTGGGCCACATAGCGCATCTAGCCCCAAACTAAGCGAGCTTGTACTATGGGTACTAGACAACTGATAAACTTACTTTGATACATTTTTTTTATAAATAAATACATATTAAACTTAGAAAACACCCAGACCAATACAAACAGACATGTTCATGCACACAAATGTTTGTACTGTGTGGGGATCGAACCAACGGACCCTTGGCTCAAAAGGCAGAGGTCACAACCAATTGATCCAACGAGCCAGTCAGTAGAATACAGAAAACCATCCACCATTAAAATAGGCTACGCGTAAACAATAAAGATTATCACCTAATTTGGGCTCGTTAGAAAGTGCACTGGGTCACCGGTTTGTACCTACCTATGTTACGTCACATAAGCCGATATGTCATCATTTCGACCCATTTCTCATAATATGAGTCAAGTGGTTTGTATTAAATAATTGTATATTATGTGTGAATTAACATAACACGATATTCGTTTGTGTATTGCCAGATTTGAAGATTTTTGGTGAGATTTTTTGCTAATAGGTATCGTTTATGCTGTTAGTTAGATAAAGAAGATTATCTTTGAATTGATCTGGTTTACTTAGAGCAACTTAAAGGTCTTTTCTTTCGCTTTCCATCAGGCGTAGGGAAGCCATTATGTCGAGCTACTATAAAAAAAATACCGTTCAGGACCGTTAACATGTAAGACAGGTAGGGCATAGCGAATCTTCGCTCGAATTGAGCTGCCGTCCGGGGAACGGACCTCCATCCTATAGAATACCGCAGCCAAATGACCTTTCGGGTCTGTTTCTGCTGGTGATTAGGGTGTCTGCGAGCTCGTGGGGGGTTAGGGTTGGGCGGCATGGCAGTGGCAACTGACAGGTAACTGACCAGTTACTTGCCAGTTGTCACAGCGACTTGGGCCTCTCTTTCGCTTTCACATCAGGCGTAGGGAAGCCATTATGTCGAGCCACTATAAAAAAAAATGTAGAGGTCGTTGGGGGAGGGCCTATGCCCAGCAGTGGACGTCTGCAGGCTGCTAATGATGATGTAATGTTAAGTAGTTTTGTTTAGGATCTTCAACGGAAGAGACCTCAAAGTACTTATACAAACAACGACCTTCATAATTTAACCCCAAGTCATTTGACTATTAAGCGGAACCTCAAAACAATGATTAACTGTGTCTAATAGATTTTTCATCGCTTATTGTTCTCAATAATATAATAATGATAATCATCCCCCCTAAATTCAGAGTTAGCCCATCAAATTCCACTCATATGCTTATAAATATAAAGTTGATTATCCCATAAGTTAGGCTGTGAATAAAGGTTGTAATATAATTTTGTCAAAGAATCTAAATGAAGGAAGCGAAAATTAATTTAAATTTTGCTCATAAAAACGTATGAAGCTGGTCCTTGAATTAAGCATGTCGATTGTCGAGCTAAGTTGATGACTTGAGCAGTTTTGAATACATACAAACGAATCATCATGTTTTGTAATAACTTCTGAAGATCATAGTGATTCATCAGACATAGATAGACATTTAATGGCTCGGTGGCTCAATTGGTAATAACCCCTGCCTTTCTGACCAAGGATCGTGGGTTCGATTCCCACCCGGGACAAATATTCGTGTATGAAAACTTGTGTTTGTTCCGTGTCTGGGTGTTTAATGTTTATATTATTTGTATGTTTGTGCTCATATTTATAGCAGTAGTTAGAATGTCTATTACCGCACCCCACATTATAGTTTTTCTGGCTCGCCCAATGGTTGACTGGTAGAGAATGCCACACGGCATTAAGTCCGCCATTTGTACTTTCCTTGTGCAATAAAGATTAATAAATAAATATTTGTATTTAAGTATTAATTTGTGTGTGGCTTCGTTCGTTGTCCTGGAACCGATAGATAACACAAGTGTTTAAGCTTCTTACTTTATGATCGGAGCAATGTATGTGATGTTGTCTGATATTTATGTATGTTAAATTTAGACAATGTTAGCTTAATTAGACTGACTCGGTGGCTTATGCGATAGTGAACCCTACCTCCTGAACCAAGGGTCATGGGTTCGATTCTCAGCAGGGACAAACATTCGTGTGATGAACATTTATTTTGTTCCGAGTCTGGGTGTTTATATTTGTATTTAAGTGTGCATTGTTGTACCTTTATTGTTTTGTTATCCATATACGTTAATAAGATAAGTTAGTCAAAATATGAAAATATTTTTGATGCATATACATTCTGTAGGTAGACATCAGATTTTTTTAAAAAAACCCAATCAGTAAAGTACCTAGTAGTAAAATCGCCAATCATGCATCAAGCCAATTACAAATCCGTGACGTCACACTTTCTCTTAAAGCAAAAGAGGCATTATAATATCATGCATATCAAACATAGTCACATACATACCTGTTTCTATGGCTTTGTATTCAAATTGACAGATTATTATAATACAGTGTTTCTCAAACTTTTGTTTCCTCTTGCTCAGGACCTGCTAAAATTTGTAGACTATAAAACCAGTTTAGTTCGGGATGTAAGGGAGCGACATATCATGTTTTCGCTCCAAGCCAACTCACTTGCCCGTGGTGCATGGAGCGAAAAGGTACTCGCTAGCTCCCTTACATCTTCTATCCTATTAAACTGGCTTTTATTGCATTGTCTTTCAGTTTTGTAATGTGGATCTTTACTTTTCATCTTTAACGCCCCTACCATTCCATTCGAATGGTCAACCCCTTTTTTGTCTTTTTTTGACTAGAAGAAATGCCATACCCCGCTTTACGCTGGTTATGTGGGATTCACGCCACCCTCAAGAACAGAACAAATAAATAAAATAGTTTATTTCTGCAAATAGATTCACTAGTAATACTTTTGCACGTCAAACTTTTTTCCTACCAGCACTTCGACGTGTAGCCTGCTGAGAAGAAGTGCCGCAACAAACTCAACAGTTAGCCAACAGAAAGAAGACTCTGCTTAAGATGTAAGGGAGGCAGGGAATACTCACTAAAATCGTCCTTTTGTCGTTTATTCGATTATACCCCTATTTTAGAAACGCTGACGAAATATTATAACTTTAAAATTCTGTATGTAATATTATTGAATAAAATACATATGTACCTATGTGCATTACCTGTATATAGAATAAATAATTATAGCAGTTGTCAATATACCTATTACCGCACCACATCATTGTTTTCTGGCACGCCCAATGGTTGACTGGTAGAGAATGCCATTAAGGCATTAAGTCCGCCATTTGTACCTTCTTTGTGCAATAAAGATTAAATAAATAAATAAATAATTAACCTGTTATGTCTAAGGTTCTCCTAAGTGTTAATCTGATGAGGAAAAAAACACATCTGCTAATTATAATGTGCTTTTTATTAATTCAGCATCGATACATTAGTTAAATTAATAAATTAATGATCGATTTCATAAAAATTATGTCATTTTACTATTTCACGCAAGCTCGGGAAGGGAAGGAATAAATTTTTGATATTTCAAACTGACCTGGAGACAATTCTTGAGCTCATAAGCCTATCGCAGCCCACTGCTGGACATAGGCCTCTCCAGTTGTTTGCCACTTTAGGAAAACATCTGGAGGCTTTACGTATTATTGGCAAGCTGGGAGTCCACAACCAGGAATCAAACTCAGATACTTCAGATCCTACTTTTAATTTTTTTTATAGTAGTTCGACATAATGGCTTCTCTATGCCTGATGAAAAGCGAAAGAGAAGCCCAAGTCGCTGTAACAATAGACACGTTACTGGTCAATTTCCTGTCAGATGCCACTGCCATGCCAGCCCAACCCTAACCCCCTATGAGTTCCGGAAACCCTTCACCGGCAGAAACACGACCCGGAGGTCATTTGGCTGCGGTATCCTATAAGGCGGAGGTCTTTCCCGGACGGGCGGCTGAATTAGAGCGAAGCTTCGCTATGCCCTACCACTCTGATCGTCAATGGCTTAGCCTTAAAGCTCTTTATATATAAGGGCAGGGGATGTAAGGGAGCAGCCTATCATATTTTCGCTCCAAGCCAACCTTACCTACCCGTGATGCTTCCTGCCGAATAGTAAACGAGGCGCCGGCAACCGACTGGTGGCGGTATAACCATCGAAGGCGTAGACAAATACAACAGACCGATGACGGGCAGCAGTCTTACCGGAGCGAGAAGCTACGCCCTGCCATTGCCAACCCACCTGCCCAGGTTGGCGATTGTGGGTATATCCTCCAGATGTTTGCCCTAAGTGGCGAACAACCGGAGAGGCCTATGTGCAGCAGTGGACTGCAATAGGATGATGATGATATATATATCCATTGCATCACTACGACCGTCAAATCCTGTCTGTCAATAGTATAGCTATAGTGTTTTATAAGGGTCAAGTACCTTTGAACGCTTTAAGCAATTACTTGTGATTGCTTTATTACTTGACCTTCGATGTTTGTTCGATGACAACATTCATCATAATTTACTATTGATGATGATCCATGGGTATAGAGGATAGAATTAAGCTGATAAAGGATATAATAAAATTGAAATAAATATTATTATACGAAATATAATAATGTATGTACATTACTTGTATATTGGTGGATATAATTAAAGCAGTTGTTAGAATGCCTATTACCGCACCACATTATAGATTTCTGGCTCGCCCAATGGTTGACTGGTAGAGAATGCCACACGGCATTAAGTCCGCCATTTGTACTTTCCTTGTGCAATAAAGATTAAATCTATATAAAAGACTGACTGATCCTGACTGAACGAGCAACGCAGAGCCGAAACCCCTGAAGCGAATGCAACGAAACTTTGCATGTAGGTTGCATTTATGACGTAGGCGCCCGCTAAGAAGGGAAATTCACCCGCTAAAGGGATAAAATAGGGGTTAAACGCGGGCGAAGCCGCAAGGGCACAGCTAGTAAATAAATAAATGTAAGTCTAAAAAAATGTGTGGATTTGGTTTTGTTTGTAGTTAAAAAGACATCAACGCGTGTTTGTAGCTTGACTTGACTTTCGCTTGAAGCTAATTTTTTCACTCAGTTTCTCAGACTCGGTTCTCACCCAAACACCCATTTCAATAAGCAAGTGACGTTATTATATGATTTGACGTGACATTTTGAGGCTAACATTATGTTAGGCAAGTCTGTCAATGTTTGAACAGTGATAAACATCTGATGTGCTGTTACCAAACATGACAGTTAACAGCTTTGCCGACACAATGTAATGTTATGTCGAAGATCATGCACATATTATAACATGTTGTCCTAGTAATGGAACAATATCAACATATTCGTAAGTTGAGTTAATATAATAACGGTGACGTAATTTTTTGAATTTTTTTTTTAAGTTGAGCTTTCAGGGTGATCTAACTCCACCTGATGGTAAGCGGTCGTGAGGTCCAAAAGTTAGGTAGACAGGCATAATAGGACAAACCCATTGCGCCTGTCGCCCTCACTCTGAAGGCCCACTGAGATACCGTTTCACGCCCGCCTAAAGAACCCAGGATTGTCAGAGGGAGGAAACATATGAGCTGGAAGGGCAATCCATGGCTTAATGGCACTGGGCAAGAAAGAGGAACTAAACCTCTTGGTGCGCGCCACCATCGTCTGGATAGTATGCATATGACAACGCTGTCCAGCACGTGTTGTTCGGGAGTGGAAAGGAGACGATGGGACAAGTTGGAATAACTCTTCGGAGCATACCCCATTGTAGAGACGGTAGAGAACACTAAGACTGGCAATGTCTTTACGTAGCTGAAGAATACAAATCATTCAAATCAGAGCAATGGCTCTGTTTCTTCCTGTGCGTGTCGCAAGAGAACAAAGTTGAAGATTGAAGAGAGATAGGGTATAGCGAATCTTCACTTAAATTGAGCCACTCGTCCGGGGAAGTGGCAGAAATGAACGTTGAAAACGAAGAGTCTTGGACAAAATCTATTTCAGGTGGTATTTATTTATTTATTTATTAGGTTTACCAACGTTTATAAACAATTATACTTAGAACTAAAAACATACATTGGTGTATACACTATTGCTATAAACAGTTATAGGTAAACACTGCTTGCGCTAAAAAAAAAACCATTACAACGGAAAAATATAAATATGTAGCTTAAAAATTATATAACATCTAATGAGGTCTCTGCCTCCGAATCCTTCCAAGAGTTGGTAACCGATCTGCAGAGCTTGGCAGGCGAGTCATGGTGAATATCGACTATATCGCTATGTTCATTGAGTAGCCTACAGAACCTAGCAATCGGAGAGTTAGAACCAAAAACAGTTTTCCTTAATGGGGCTATAAGGGGTGTGATAGTGTTACGTGGATATCTTGCAGGCACACGTAGCTTAAATCTCTGTAACAGTGGTGGGCAATCTATATTGTGGGTGAGAATTTTAGAGGCAAAACTTAAATCCAACACTTTCCTGCGGTTGCACAATGATGTCATTTTAAAATGCGCCAGACGCTTATTGTATGAACGCATTTTTTTCTTTGATATACCGCTGGCGTACATAAGGTGCCAAGCAAAGCGTTTTTGTACCCGCTCCAGACGTAATGAATGTGTGGCGTAGTGTGGCCTCCAAACTACACTGCCATATTCTAAGATGCTTCGGACCAGACTATAATAAAGCAAAATTTTTGTTTTATAATTTCGAAACCCCTTGGTTGTGCGGACTATAAATCCCAACATTCGCGATGCCCGGCTTGTTATATTTTCAATGTGCGGGATAAATGTCAACTTCCTGTCGAAAACAACGCCCAAATCACGCATTTCAGTTTTTTCTTGTACAATAATGCCATCAATACAGTACTCAAATGGAATTATTTATGGTATGGATAGACCTAGCCGGGGGGTTGAGTAGCCATCATTATCAACCCGTGGTATAAAACTACATACATACTAATAGGAACACTTTATCTTAATCTTAAAGTACTTATTTACGCAATCCAATTACAAACACTCATTCAACCAGAGCTATAGGAAAAGTAATAATCGGCGGGAACTCGATGACAGCCGTCAGTGTCACCGTTACGTCAAACTTCAACTGTCAATGTTAGTGCGGTGACTCTTGAGCGTGGCGAATAGTGCTGTGCTGCAGCGGTTGATTATTCTTCTCTAACAATACATACATCAGTGTCGTGGTATAAAACTGCGAAAGTAACAGATAACAGATAAAGTGTTGCTCTCATTAATTCATTTAATAACACGGGTTCATTCAAAATGGGGGCTATTTAATTAGCATTGTTTGTAAATCGGTTACGTCAGTTTTATGGCTGGTTAGGATGCGTTTACACTCTATCCGGCTGTTGCACAATTCCTAGACGCAGATCTGCATTTTTAATATGTTCTGACGTAATGAAGTCATTCTTAAGTCCAACCGACTGGTGGCGGTATAACCATCACAATTGAAGGCGTAGTTAAATACCACAGACCGATGACGGGCAGCAGCGTCACCGGAGCAAGAAGCTACGCTCTGCGATCGCCGACCCGCCTGCCCAGCGTGGCGATTATGGGTATATCCTCCAGATGTTGGCCCTAAGTGGCGAACAACTGGAGAGGCCTATGTCCAGCAGTGAACTGCAATAGGCTGATGATGATGATGAAGTCTTAATGAAATAACGTTGTCCTATTTGACCGGCCTGGTGGCTCATTTGAGTCGAGAAGATCAACATGATTTGGACTGGCCCAATGGCTCGTTTGGTAGTGACCTCGCCTTCTCTGCCAAGGGTCGTGGGTTCAATTCCTACACAGTACAAACATTTGTGTTTATGAACTTGTCTGTTAAATGCTCCATACAAACTCCCACCCCCCTTTTTAGGAAAGGGGTGTGTGGGGGGGGGGGGGGTGATTTATCTACAAAAAAAGTTTCTAAGTAAGCTCATCAGTTTTCCAGTACCCACATTACAAGGTTCAGATTAGTATAGTACTAGATGGCGCTGTGTGACCAATGGTAGCATATCTTGGATTATTTATTTATTTTCTTAGAAATAGTGTCCCGAACAGAAGTTTGCTCACAAATAGGTACTAGTTAATATTCGGTGAATTAGCGTTGGTGTGACAAGAGCCATCAGACAAAAACCTTCCGATATCTCTACTTATTATAATACAATTTTTTTTAATATAGACATTATCTCGCGTGTAGAGTTACCTACCTCAGATATTTCGCCAAAGTCCAGTGTTTAGAGAGACATAATACTTACTACTATATTTTACGTTCCAGCGATAAAATTAGCTATCATAAACAACCATTCATACCCTGAGTAGATATAGTACGAGTGTAGTTTATAACCATACATTATTATATGCAAGTTCACTTCCAAACCATTTCGTAACATCTCCGTGAAATATGGCGCAAATCGTATTTTTTCCTATTTTAATATCTCTATGTATCTAAATAATATGCAAGTGTTTTAAAAAGACGCAAGTATTATGCCCTCATTTGCGTATCATTTTTATTATTATCTAAATCTTAAGTAAGCCACTTAGAAGATTACTATTTGTACTTCGCAATGAGTGTGAAAATGTATGTTAGTTTTATGAGTGTTAAAGATGCGTGAACTGTTTCATAACTTTTAGTTTTCTTTTTATTAAAAAAATAATAGTGCAAATATTAAATTAAATTGGATGAATCTGGATTTTATGTATTCGTTATAACAATAACGAGGACAAGGTTTGTATATTATAAAAATTACGCCCTGCCCTTGGGCAGTGATGTCGTATTTTTATTTGGCTTATTATTATTGAGGCGAATGAAAAATTAAGAGCGTATAACCTATTGGCATCTACAAATATAATTGGGCAATGTTTAAATAATTTGGCTTCAATTATATTGGATAGCCAGCAATTGCAAAGTATTATAAAAAAACTAAATAACGGCTGCGACTTCTTGGTAGTATTTTTTTATATATGGCGATTGAAATTATAGGTGGGGTACTAAAAATAATGACATGGCGACTAATATAACAGTCGGATAGCAAATAATATTATTATGGCTACTGTAGACTTCCAACTAAAAAAACACTTTCTGGCTATAATTAACGAGCAGCTGTAATTTTAAATCGAATACTAAAATAAATATTTGGGAATACTTTTTTTATTTTTGGAAATCATAATATAATGAAAACGGCGGCAGGCGTTTATACCTGTAAACATATATTGGGCTTTAACAACGCCGCCTTTGGAGGCGAAAATGATTCCAATAGGGCAATAAAAAAAAAGCGTGGACGCCCCGCCAAATCGAATAAAATTGAATTTTAATTTAATTTAATTGCCCTAATTATGTTAGAAACCTCAATATCATTTTCAAATACCTATCCATAGATACCCCACACGTAAAGGTTTGATGAAAAAAAATTTTTTGAGTTTCAGTTTTATGTATAGGGAACCCCAAAAATTTTGGATTTTTTTTCTGATTTTATTTTAAAATCTTAATTACATCTACGTACCAAACTTCAATAATGTAGCTCTTATAGTTTCGGAATAAACTGGCTGGTGACATACGGACAGACAGACAGACATGACGAATCTATAAGGGTTCCGTTTTTGCCATTTTGGTTACGGAACCCTAAAAATAAGTCAAGAAATAAAACTTACAATATTTAAATTGCATGCCATTTTTTACTTTATTTGCAGCTTACATGTCACACCACATATTATGTTAATTAGATCTCAATCTTATTAAATACAATTTAAAATCATTTTAATAGATACCTCTACTTTACAATTTATGAATGCCTATTTTGTACTTTTTAGTTGCTTCCGAGTTTCCGCTTAACCATAAATTCAATTGCCAAAAGAAAAACTCGATGCCAGTTTAAATTAAACTAAAGCTTAAAATTACTTTTTAATGCTGCCAGTTTTTAAATAATAATGTACTCCACCGTTGCAGCCAACCTATTATATTTCCTATCCACTTTAATTATTTTATAAACCTTAAATCAGATTTATTAGTCGCAGCGTTAAATACATGCCTTTTTATTTTGATATTTATGTATTTTTTATTTATAAGTTTCCTTTAATTTTGTTTTTTTTTTACTTTTAATGTCTAATGTTCTACATTTACTAGATAATATCTAACACAATTATTTTCTAATTATTTCCAAAGTGGTAAAATTACCTATCGATGATTTGACAAAAAAGATTGTTAAGAAACATGGCCTATGTCCAGCAGTGGACTGACACGGGCTGATGATGATGGCGATACTAAGTACATCGGATCAGTTAATATTTTATTAATGATTGAAAGAAAAGACTATATCATTCTTCAAACTGTTTTGAAAGGACGTCCATCTTAGAAATTCTGTTAACCTTTTACTGACCTCTTCATTGCTTAATCTATAGTTTAATACATTTTTGAGGTAACATTATATGTTTTTATGTAAATGCTATTTTATCATAAGAGTATTAGAAAGTAGGTAGATATGCAGACTGCATCAGAATGAATAATATTACTAAGTATCAAAAGTATCACGGCGTGGCATGTTCTGGGTTATTTATTTATTGATAGACTAGCTGGTGCCTGCGACTTTGTTCGCGTGGTCTTGTTAATCTGCCATAATAAAATCGATGTCCTCTTTTAGTAGAATGGTATTTAGGGATTTATTTTCTGACGACCACACGACCGTGTCGTCACCCTAAGCAATCCTGGCGGCGAATGATCGCTGCGAAGCGATAGGAATGACTTGGAGCGAAGTGAAGCGCGGAGCTCAAGACCGTTCGGAATGGCGACGTACTGTGGACGCCCTCTGCCCCATCCAGGGGATATAGGACAATAAGTCAAGACACGTGCCTTCGGGGAGGTGTCGGGAGGACACCAAACCATTCTTTCGAGGTGTACTGCCCACGTGTCGCGCTGTGGCGGGTAGCGTTAAGTTCCACTGAGCTTCCTGACTATCTTCAGACTGAGCGCAGGAAGCGGACCACTATATGGTTGTGTGGATATCTCCGCTAGAGAGGAGTGGACTTTGTGTATGCGTAAGGCATTCCAGATGTTCATATCTGGATTCTGGACATAGCCACTTCAGTTGTTCACCACTTTAGGCGAACATCTGGAGGCTTCGTCCATAATAGCCACGGCTGGGCAGGCTAGTTGGCGATCGCAGAGAGGAAACCTATATTATATGTATTATTAAACTTGTTCAATACACCATTACTTAACACATTTGTTAGACAGTGCTTAATTTAAAATTATAATTGTTGTATTGACATTTAAGATTGTCAAATACAATTATGTCACAATGCGTAAGTGGAAATTAACTTGTTCCACGATTGTTAATGGTGAAATTTATTGGTAGTCATGAATTAAATGAAAAGTCTATTGTCTTTTGATTTAAGTGAACTGTATGGTGTTCAATAAAGTATAAAATATTCTATTTGTTAGGTTCTGTGGTAGTCATTTTAAATACAGAGGACTGAAGGTCACCAGGGGATATAAGGGCGTGGCGTATCATCTTTTCGCTCCAAGCCAACCTCACCTGCCCGTGGTGCATCCTGCCGAATAACAAACGAGGCGCTGGCAACCGACTGGTGGCGGTTTAACCATCACAATTGAAGGCGTAGCGAAATAGCATAGACCGATGACGGGCAGCAGCGTCACCGGAGCGAGATGCTACGCCCTGCGATCGTTCAACCCGCCTTTCCAGCGTGGCGATTATAGGTATATCCTCCAGATGTTTGGATAAGATGGCGAACAGCTAGAGAGGCCTTAATCAGTTATGTAGTACCCATAGTACAAACTTCGGCTTAGTCTGGGCGTTGAGTCGCTCAGCGTGGTATGTCTTGGGTTTTTTTTTGACTGGCTCGATGGCTCATTTGGTAGTTGTTTGGTATTTGTGTTCTTAAACATGTCTGTTTGTATTGGTCTGGGTGCTTTCTATGTTTATTTACAAAAAAAATGTATCTAAGTAAGTTTATCAGTTTTTTAGTACCCATAGTACAAACTTCGGCTTAGTTTGGGGCTAGATGGCTCTGTGTGGCCCAGCGTGGCATGTCTTGGGTTATTTATTTATTTATTTTAAAACAATTTAACGACGAGTGTGTATTTCATAATCAATATTCTCGTAATGCTAAAATGTTTTAAGTTTTACGGCTCACTTGAGACGCGTTGCATTGTTTACACCTTTGCGGTTTACAAAGTATTGTTTTATGCATTGTTTCAATGCGACATTACACTTTGTAGGCAAACGTTACGTCTGGCGTAACGTATGTCTCGAGAGACGAAAGAAGAAATACGGCCAAGACGAAGTCAAAATAAATTTTATTCGTAGGTATAGGTTTTTTTAAAACACATTTACCCACAAATCGTCAGAACTACAAACTACCACCGGTTACCGGCAAGAAACTCTTTTCAAGATAGTGTTTAGAATATTATCGTCACATTTTTTTCATTTAACTATCAAAGGAATAACAATAGCTAATGCATATGGAACTTGTACTAAGTAATTTGTTTTTTAACTGCGTCTACGTCATACAGTTTAAGGCTTTCTGATACTTTACAAAATTAATATATAAAGGTAATCAGACATAGACTACTTTCCAAAAGCAGCACCTGTTTACAAGTATGACGTGTGTACCAGCCATCGCTTCACTCGACTTCACACTACATTCGTCAATTTTCAGCCAAATTAGGTCTAGTTCAGAAAAAAAATTGGTTGGGCCAACACTTTTTTAAGGGGGGTGAAGACCTCTTAAGCCAAAGCCCCCTCTTTCAATTTGGCACGCGATGCACCAAGCAACCTGTATATAAAACAAAGATGCTAAATATATCTGTGGTACCTCTGTTGTTCTGATACCCATAACATAAGTGTTTATGCAACTTTTTTTGGGATTGAACCAATGTATGTGATGTCGTTTGATACTTATATTTAAAATTGTCCTGGTGTGAAAGCGCGACATAACGTTTACAGAAATGCTTTGACATTTATAATATTAGTAAGAATTGAGAACTTGGTAGGTGCACTACCGTGCTCCCAGATGTTAACATCGATAACTTAACACACTGTTCCTGAGAAAGTAAACGCAAGCACAATGCTATGCTAATATTACGTTTCATAAATCATTGTTGACATTGTAAAGAAAGAAGATAATTTGTTGTAATAATCAATTAATTAATTTATGAAGAAACAAGTACAGATGGCCACATATCACCCTGGGGTTTATGTCTGACAGTTGTTGTCATAGATAGATATACTTTATGTGGTGTGGTGTGCACCACACCACCATCACCATCAGCCTATTGCAGTCCATTGCTGGACATAGGCCTCTGCAGTTATTCGCTACTTTGGGCAAACATCTGGAGGCTTTACCCATAATCAAAACGCTGGGCAGGCGGGTTAGCGATCGCAGGGCGTAAGCTCTTCGTTCCGGCGACGCTGCTGCCCGTCATCGGTCTGCGGTATTTAGCTACGCCTTCAATCGTGATGGTTATACCGCCACCAGTCGGTTGCCAGAGCCTCGTTTGTTATTCTGCAGGATGCACCTCGAGCCCCGTATTATATAACATCAATTTTTCAACCAATTTAACCAACCTTTACAACCTTCATTTCACTAGAAAGTAAACCCAAGCTTTTACAATGAATTATTAAATATTTAAAAAAATATACAGTAATTTGCAAAGAGCGATCTTCAATTCACTTTCTCGAATGTCTAATCGTTAAACCGATAAGTTTACGCTAATCGAGAACTTGTTTGTCCATCGTAATAGATATAGTATCGATTATGTGTTTGTCCGTAATAATTGATATTGGCACGCAATGGTTTTTTTATACGTAAGTATTTTCTGAATACGTTTGACGATTTTTGTAAAAAGTTTCTATATATAGTGGTGTTGTATAGATACGACTTAGGAACCCTGCATTTTCTGCATAAAGCAGTACATTCCTGGAAAAAAGCAGGGGTAGTTGCCTCCCGCGCCGCACCCGTCGTTCGCCTAAGAGGGGAGGTTTGTCGGGCCTGCTTAGTTAAGGCAGCGCTAGTGGTGTTGCGGCAGATCTAGACCATTCCAGGCCCCGTGACACCACCCTAAAGGTGCTTGACAGAGGGGCCGGGGTTTTTAGTGGGTATTCCCTGCCTCCTACCATCCTGGGGCAGGGGCAGGAGACGCTCTTCCGTTTTTTGAGAGCGGCGTGAGTCCCACATTCCCCGTCGTTCCCCCGAGCGGCGGGAATACGCAAAAGCATTTTCCTCGGCTTAAAAAAGGGGGTAGGTACCTCGGTAGTATTCTATGCCCCATACCGCAGTTTCCATTTTTTTTATATTAGATCGACATAATGGCTTCCCTGCGCCTTATGGAAAGCTTAAGACAAGCCCTAGTCGCTGTGACAACGGCCAAGCAACTAGTCAGTTACCTGTCAGTTGCCACCGCCATGCCGGCCCGACCCTAATCCACCACGAGCTCCGGAAACCCTACTCACCGGTAGAAACACGACCCGGAGGTCATTTAGCTGCGGTATTCTATAGGGCGGAGGTCCTTCTCGGGACGGGCGGCTCAATTCGAGCGAAGATTCGCTATGCCCTACCTCTCTTACCAGACTGATGGTTACTAAGTTTTCTCTAATGTCTAAAGCTATTCGTGCTTAGTCCATAACAAAAATCTGACCTTTGGTATTCGTAATAGTGCTTGTTAGATTAGAGTTTGATTACCGAGCAGTCACGAGAGCTTTTAATTTAAAAATAATGAGACATCAACTGTCTTGATAGTAATATTCTTACTAAGATTTGGATATACAGTAGGTATGATATTGTCCTATTATTTTAAACTTACTCACAGGTCTTTTATTTTGCGAACGGACGAACTAAGTATGTTACATTTTAAGTAGCATGCGACTGAATTACTTGATTTGATTCCCGCGCCCCTTTTTTATCGCCGGACGAGTATGATGTGTTTTGCCTCGACTATCGTAGTATGAACGGCCAAGAGATTGAAGATTGCTGGACTCTTCGTAGTGCTGGAGCCTGAAGGCACACTGAGTTGCCGCTTCACGCCCCGCCTAAAAAACCTAGGATTGTAAGAAGAAGGAAACACATGAACCTGAACTCATGACTCAATGGATTAAAAAGGCGAGGATAGGGATTATTGTTCGAAGAGTTCCCCATTGTAGCGAAGTGAATTGAATAGGCTATTATGGTTAAAAATTGTAATTAGTCCGTCTTTTAGTTTATTCAAAAATAAAAGACACGTATTTTTTTATTTGTAAATTAGACTAAAAATTACAAAGTTATAGCCCGTTGAAATTACGCGTGACGTCACTCGGTGAGGCGTTTTTACGGGAGCGAGTGACGTCAAAGACTCCTAACTTTTGATGCCTTGTATCTTTGCTATTCTTTATTTAAATGAAAAAAGGAAAAACACGTGTCTTTTATTTTTGAATAAGCTAAAAGACGGACCAATTACAATTTTTAGCCATAATAGCCTATTGAGGCCAAGCGCAAACCCATAAAAAAATAGTAACCATATAACTTCATACATTACAAAACGAAACATGCTATATATCCACAGATTCACACAGCAATTGGCACATTCGAACACAACAGCTCTATAAACCTTCGATGTATCTCAAACTATCAATTACCGCTGCGAAATATCTTCCCCACTAATTCCTTAGACATCTCAATGGGCAACCTTCGGTCTATTGTATTTTACGCAAGTCGGGCTTGCTAAGAGTATTTTATTGTGACTAATTACCGAAACTTCATTAAATTGTACCCCCACAGTTAACAACCAGAATTAATTGAGCTGTGACCCTTAATGAAACCTTAGAAATCACAGCTCTAGGAAATCTGGTTGTTATAAACCAGTTAGCAAAGAGCTTCCATGTGCAATAGGTAGTTAGAAGTGAGAGGTCGGAGTGTGTCGGTGGGTTATAGTTGGAAAAGGTTATAAGCGTGCTATATTGTCCGCACGCGTACATTCTCGCTACACTGTCTGTACACACTGCCAGCATTTGCGGATTTTCTGTCGAAAAAAAAAGTGTTATCTTTTTTATTGTCTATGGGAAGTGTCATTTCGGATTTGGTGTGATCTGTGTTGTGATTGGCAGCGGGCGGTGAAAAAGTTTTCATTTATCCAGTCCAGTAAAAGAAGTCTAAGGTGAGTTTTATTTTTTAATTCTATGTTAAGTAACTATAAGTTTTAATGTTCACAGGTTTTATTTGCTAGAGATATTGCTTCAATTTTGCGTGCAGTCAATTAAAATTTTGTGCTAAACTAAAAATTTTGTTTTTTGGGCTATTTGGCTCTGCACGATTTGTGCTTCAGCCACAACTATAAATTACAACAGACGAGTATACTTAACATAGTGGCAAATAACATGTCACATAATATTATATTACACATTAATTTAATTAATTCAATTAAAAGTAACAATTATGAATTAAATCGGCAAATTTTATAAAGTTATTCTAGTTTAAGATTCCGATAAATAGATTAGTAATTTAATCAATTCTAATTCAAATGATATACTACTAATCTGTGCTTTAATATACAAAATTTATTATACACAAGTTTTATGAGTTTCTAAATTATTTTATTGTGATTAAGAACTTTTTAATAATCGTTTATTTTTCCAATGAATATAAAGTTATTGTTATTGTCACATCGTAATTTAGCATAAACTGATCTAACATAATGAATAATTAAATAAAAAGCAGAATAAAAATATATTCATATAAACTTAATTCATGCACTTCGTTTGACATGGATCCGTTAAACGGGGCGTGGAGAAGCATCTTACCTACGGGCTGGCAATGGCGGTGGCAACTGACAGTTGAATGGCCGGTTCCTCGCCCGTTGTCGCAGCGACTCGGGCTTCTATTTCGCTTTTCATTAGGCACAGGGAAGCCATTATGCCACTCTATTATAAAAAATAAACTTAAAACCGTCATATTGAATTCTAAAGTGGCTTCTACCGAGAAGAATCGGAAAGAAACTTGCATTATGAATCATAATAAACTCTACTTCTTAAACCTTACCTAATATTATCTAGTTGCCAAAGTTTGGATAAATGTGATCTGTGAAAATGATTGAACGGATTTGAATGGAACTTTAAAGAAATATAGCACATAATATTGATCTGATGTAAAGTATAGATCAAAAATTAGGTCTATGACTTTGATGGATATTTTAGATAGATAGAACGTTAGATTTTTTACTGTACAAAAACTTACAGAGTTGGTATTACAGACATCTTCTGGTACAATTTAGACGGTCTTATTGCTATTAAGCAATCTCTTCCAGACAACCTGTAGTTACAGGAAGTGAAAGGTTCCGAAGAGAGATTATATTAATTCATATATCTTAACTAATATTATAAAGCTGAAGAGTTTGTTTGTTTGTTTGTTAGAACGCGCTAATCTCAGGAACTACTGGTCCGAATTGAAAAATTCTTTTTGTGTTGAATAGACCATTTATCGAGGAAGGCTATAGGCTATATAACATCACGCTGCAACTATGAGGAGCGAAGAAATAATGGAAAATATAAAAAAAACGGGGAAAAAATAACTATTCCACGCGGACGAAGTCTCGAGCACAGCTAGTCGCTAATATTCATACGGAAAAAGCCGCGGGCCCCGAGTCTTATCTAACGAATATCTTATTATGCAATTAACAATAATAGTAGGTACATCTTAAGTACTTTTACCTAATAGTACGACTACAAGCCAATAATATACCCACAATTAATTATGTACCCAGTACGCATAGTTAATAAAACACAGATTATATTTCGCTATTAAACAGCATTATAGTTTTCCTCATAACTCAACTGGTAATATTAAACTCCTGACCAGATTTTAGTCTTTAACAGTTCATCTGTAAGAAGACCTACCAAGATGATATAATAATTTTAGGTGATAACCTAAGACTGGGATGTAAGGGAGCGGCCTATCATCTTTTCGCTCCAAGCCAACCTCACCTGCCCGTGGTGCATCCTGCTGAATATCAGACGAGGCTCTGGAAACCGACTGGTGGCGGTATAACAATCACAATTCAAGGCGTAGCTAAAGAAGCTACGCCCTGCGATCGCCAACCCACCTGCCCGCCTTGCGATTATGGAAAGAAAGAAAGAAAAAAACGTTTATTTAGTGCAAGACAATACATGTACACCAATTTACAAATAAACGGAGTAACTTATAGGTAAAACGTAGGTATAGGCACATGTAACTATGGGTAAATGCTCCAGGTGTTTACCAAAAGTGGTGAACAACTGGAGAAGCCTATGTCCAGCAGTGGACTGCGATAGGCTGATGTTGTTGTTCTGTAATATGTCTAAGTCTAAATCTCTTAAAGATGAATTGTCGAAAGAAAAATAAGAGCATACAACATCGTATACAATGCGCCAATCCCACAGTAAGTAGCTCAAGCACTTGTGCTATTGAAATCAGAACAATGAAGTTACATCAAACATTATAATATAATACGTAAATACAATATTAACATCCAGACGGGAAAGTTCACTATGAATTAGTTTGTTTTAAAAAGAGCAAAGGTTAAAAAATATTTAAAAAAATTTAAATTATTATTTTTCTCAAGTCAGTTTTGCACGGCGATGTTGCCCTTTCCTGTTGGTTGTCTGGTAGAGATCGCTTACTAGCGATGAGACAGCCTAGAATGTACTACAAGATGTCTGTATTAACTCTTTCTGTATTTTTTTTTTAAATTTTCTGCACAGATACAGATTATCTATCTCAAAAGTTTCTATTTTGTGTAACTGTACTGTTTTTGAAAAAATAGTTTTATCAAAATGTACTACTTAATGAAATATAAAAACAATACATATATTTATACCACAAAGTCTGATGTTAAGCGGTTACCGCAGCCTATAGAAGCCTGCAAGACCAGGGGTATTGCACGAGCGTTACCTACCCTAACCCCGGCTGCCGATGCAGCACACATCTCACGAGCTCCGGAAACCCTACTACCGGCTGAAACACGACCCAGAAGTGACGGGGTATGTGGAACTCACACCGCCCTCGGTAAACGGAGGGCAGTACTCTGCCTCGAGATGGAAATGCGCTAATAGGCTGGTGTCACCGGTCCTGGAGTAGAACCTATGAACTGCCGTGATACCACTAGGCCTTACGGACCACTCCCTTAGGGGAGCGACAGATGCTGCCATCAGGGCCAGCACACTCCCGTCCGACAATGACGGGGACCTGTGCAAGGCGAGTGGAGGTGCCCCCGCACCAACCACCCGCTAGGCCCCGTCAGGAGGTATTTGGCGGTCGTAATGCCGTCGTACACGCCCCCTTCTGCGTCTGCGGTGCCGGGGCTATAGGGCCGGCCTCCTTATGCGAGATGACTACCTCGCAAAAGGACGCGACTACCTCGCTGAAGAGATTCGCTATGCCCTGGAAAGAGGAAGAGAATCCACATAAGATAATTATTTAATATCGTTACAAAGACACTGTTCATATCGAGGTCACAGACCCCGATTATAGTATTGATTTCAATCATATGACTAAACGATTTGCATAAGTTTTTGCATTATATTAGCATATTGCGTTTCTTCATCGATTTTTAGTGTTGGTATAAGTTTTGCGGTATCCATATTTGGATATACTCATTACGTAGTTTTGATAAGCTTAATAAATAATTGGTAAGAAATGCCTCTATGGTTTGTTGTGAGCGTCTTAATCTCTACATCACCTCCCGAGTCAAATTCACTGACCAGTTTGTTTCAGCGGCTCTGATAGTGGTCGCAGGGTCGAACCCCGTGCGATACAAATATTTCTCGGCATAAACATGAAAACATAGGTGTTACAAACAAAACATAGTACAACTTAAATAAATAAATAACCCAAGACATGCCACGCTGGGCCACACAGCGCTACCTAGCCCCAAACTAAGCCGAAGCTTGTACTATGGGTAGAGACAACTGATAAACTTACTAAGATACATTTTTTTTGTAAATTAATACATATTATACATAGAAAACACCCAGGCCAATACAAACAGACATGTTCATGAACACAAATGTTTGTACTGTGCGGGAATCACGACCCTTGGCTCAGAGGGCAGAGGTCACTACCAAATGAGCCATCGAGGCCCCCTAGGCGGTCTTATCGCTTGTAGCGATTTCTCCAGACAACCTTCAGGTAGAGGGAACCAGTTTCACTAAAGACATAGGTAACCTAGTGGAAATGCAAAACTATCGAATGTTTTAACATGTATTTATTTCCAAAAAAAGTATCTAAGTGTGTTTATCATTTGTCTAGTACCCATAGTACAAGCTTTGGCTTAGTTTGGAAGTAGATGGCGCTGTGTGTCTCTACGTGGCATGTCTTAAGTAGCACACCATACAATGTATCTAAAAATTAAGGTCATCGGAATAGGCGATAATATCGCCTAAATGTTACTTTATGTATCTTTAATGTATCTTTGTGCCTAGTCATAAGTCAACAGTATGCTTAGTGTGCTAAATAATATCTATCTATTCATCTATCAATCTTTCCATCTATCTATAGTATACAAACAATATGTTAACACACCTCTTGGCATAGATTCGAAGTAAATGAGCCGTTTTAAGTATCATAAGTAATTTTAGCACATTTGTCATTCTCAAACATATTACTTAACCTCTAAGGACATCTTTAGCGTCCTACTAACTTAGCATTTACCGTAGAATTATAGCCTCTACCTCCTAAGAGTTACAGCACATATCCAATTTAAAAAAATAGCCATAGATTGCGTAAATAAATAATGAACTCTATGATTTGATGTAATGATACCCAAAGTAAGTATAAGACCTCGTTTTGGGTCATCATCTCCGCCTACTTAAGTTTTATTTTATTGTCCTATTGACCTATGGTGGGGTTTGGTTGAACCGTGGTTGCATGTGGTCTGTGGTACACGTCTTTGTTTTTGGTCCTGTGTATATGGTGTGGTTTGTAATTAAAAGTATCTATCTAGATTACAGACCATACAATTGACCTTGATCTTGGTATGGTGGCCATTTGTTGTACAACTTAGGCGGTCTTATTGCTCTAAGCGGTCACTTCGAGACAACCTTAGGGTAGAGGATAGTTAATAATATAGCGTGAGGTGGATATCAACTGTTACTATAAATTTATATTACATAATGGTTATAACCAACTCAAAATAGCACGTTCGACCATTGTCACATTGTCCGTTTGTTTATTTGACATTTAAAATGTCAGTTGTGATGTGACATTTGACTCATTGCAAAATATATAGGCAATTCACGTGACATAATGTATCTATAAATCATGATTCGTCTTTGTCGATGTTACAAGTATTGCGAGTTGCGAGTCCCATGACTTGTACTTATTTGGCGAATAGTGTAGATAGATCCACTCCCATGGGTCCCATGGGTCCTCTGACCGGATTTCGGCCACAGTTGCCAACTTGCCAATCTAATATTATGATCCTAGCATCGGATTTGGAAAGCAGATTCGAGAAACTCCAACAAGACAATTGACAGTTACTCTTTTTCATTGTCAACTTTTTTACAGTAGGTAATAGATAATTATATTCATAATATTTCACACAATGTTTGGAAGCCCCAGATATTCTATGCTAGGCAATGGCCTAGGTATTGTATAGAACCCGGGGCGCACTCAAACGCTCCCCGGAACCCGGGGGTAGGGGTATTTGCCCTCCCCGGACCAGAAGTGCCGGCCGCTTGTCATCTGCGGCTGGCCGGGGCAGGCGGGGATGTGGCCGTATGCTTCGGCGCTGCCCATATCCCTGCCATTTGCTGCCCACTGGGCGATACAGAGGGGTTTAGCGAGTATGCCCTCTCATTTTGGGAGGTGTGAGTCCCACACACCATGCCGACTCCCCCCAGAGGCGGCATGAAGGTGCGTAATGCATTCCCCTCTAAAAAAAAGGTATTGTATAGAACAACAATTGTAGTCGGTTTTATATATTCGTTTATTGTTGTTAATGGAGATTAGTCCATACAAACCGACAGAGAAACCTATAAAATATTTTGTTTATGGTATTTTCTCTTGTTAAGTCATTACCCCATTACCCATCTTTCCTATTTAATTATCCACTTAATAATGATGACTAGCTGTGCTCGCGACTTCGTCCGCGTGGAATAGTTATTTTTCCCCTTTTTTTTACATTTTCCATTATTTCTTCGCTCCTAATTCTTGCAGCGTGATGTTATATAGCCTAAAGCCTTCCTCGATAAATGGTCTATTCAACACAAAAAGAATTTTTCAATTCGGACCAGTAATTTCTGAGATTAGCGCGTTCAAACAAACAAACAAACTCTTCAGCTTTATAATATTAGTTAAGATTACTTCAGAAATGGGTCTTTCATAAGTGATAATGATGACTTACTTAAAATCTATACGTAGACTATACCGTCAGCATTCACATAATTAGACCAGACATCTGTCAAGTGTAATGCAAACCGACTTTTTCATCTCATTACAACACACATTCGCGTGAACGAACGCTATTTACTTTGATACGATAACGCTCTTTTGAATTTCCACAATCGCCATTTTAACGCGAGGAAAAATCACTTTTGATTAGAACAAAAAGGTTAAAAAACTACTTGGTGTGTTCCCACGCACCGCTTTAGTCATTGTTGCCGCCATTTTGTTTTTGGTATTACCTTTGAACAGCGGAACTCAAGTTTAAGACAATTATAATGGTATCTTGGCGATCTTTGCATTGTTAGGTCGCAAGTTTTTAGGGAGAACGCAACCAGGGCCTGGAAACTGGGACAGGAGGTTTAATAAAGTCCGATTTTAAAGACAGAATTTTTGATTCCACTCTGCCAAGGTATCAAAATACCTTCCTCTGTTCATCATCATCATGATCAGCCTATCGCAGTCCACTGCTGGACATAGGCCTCTCCAATGGTTTGCCACTTTGAACGAACATCTGGAGGTAGAAATCTTAGGGCTTAGCTCCTTGCTCCGGTGACGATTTGCTGCCCACTATCGGCCTGGTATGGTATTTGGCTACACCCTCACTTGTAATGATGGTACCGCCACCAGTCGGCTGTCAGAGCCTCGTTTGTTATTCGGCAGGATGCACCGCCGGCAGGTGAAGGTCAAAGTGATGATTGGTCGCTCCCTTACATCCCAGTTACAATCCTTTGTAGCGCACGCGATGTAAGGATTTTTCCTGGAAAGTTTTTGACACCTTGGGTAATATTATTGGCGTGGTCCCCGCTACTAACACTACTATTTTTCGAATACGTTTAAAATATATAATTCGATAATACTTCCTCCAACGGGAGAGTCGTCTAATCGCCATAAAATCGATAGAGCGTGGGCACGAAGAGCCGACGTGACGAGACGAATCAGTTGCGAAATAACTACACAGCAGGAACACGATGCGACTGTGTCTGTGTAAGTTGTATGTGCTTGATTGTCGTGATTAAGTTGTTCCTAGAAGACGGAGCATACTAGAGGTGACGGAAAATATTAAATATCACCGCTCCATCTCTTCTCTGGGTGTCATCATCATCATCAGCCTATTGCAGTCCACTGCTGGACATAGGCCTCTCCAGTTGTTCGCCACCTAGGGCAAACTTCTGAAGGATATACCCATAATCGCCACGCTGGGCAGGCGGGTTGGCGATCGCAGGACGTAGCTTCTTGCTCCGGTGACGCTGCTGCCCGTCAAATCTCTGGGTGTCGTAAGAGGTAATTTCTTGAGATATCTTGAGATATCAGCTTGCTAACATGATTTCAGCATCTCAGCCGGTGGTAGGGCTTATTTATTCCTTTTCTTATAGTAGCTCGACATAATGGCTTCCCTACGCCTATGGAAAGCGAAAGAGAAGACCAAGTCGCTGTGACAACGGGCAAGTAACTGGTCAGTTGCCTGTCAGTTGCCACCATCATGCCGACCCAACTTTAACCCCCCACGAGCTTCGGAAACCCTACTCACCAGCAGAAACGACCCGTCGTCATTTGGCTGCGGTATTATATATATATATATAATATATATATATATATATATAGGGTGGAGGTCCTTCCCAGGACGGGAAACCTTATTGCACAAAATGATACAAAAGGCGAACTTAATGCTTAATGCTGTAATTGGATTTAATACATTTGACTAAAGAGTTCTTATAGGTTAACTGGAAATTTATTTAGATCTGCGGCGGAACTTAAAAGCTTCCCAGTATTCAAAACCTAACTAGTATTGAACCTATTCGGCTTGGATTTCTATTAAAGGAACCTAAACCGAGATAACTAGCCTAAGATGAATCAGTAACAAGCATGCGAGTGAAAACGAAAGGCTAACCCAGGCTAGGCAGGGTCGGCGAAAGTTCTAGGTCCCAACGTGACCTAGGGTTAAACCTGATCGCGATGCGCCTTGAATTTATTAGCTTTGCCCACGATGTGGGAAGGCTGTTGGTGTAATGGTAGTAAAAGTTGATAATACTATCTACTTTGTGTTCTTTACGAGCAATAAGTATTATTATTATTGGAAGTATGAGAAAATCCGGTATTTTATAAGCATCAAAATCAATTAGGTAAGTTTCTATGATAATAGTTAGTTTCAAGAGAGGTAGGGCATAGCGAATCTTCGCTCGAATTGAGCCGCCCGTCCGGGGAAGGACCTCCACCCTATAGAATACCGCAGTCAAATGACCTCTGGGTCGTGTTTCTGCCGGTGAGTAGGGTTTCCGGAGCTCGTGGGGGGTTAGGGTTGGGCCGGCATGGCGGTGGCAACTGACAAGTAACTGACCAGTTACTTGCCCGTTGTCACAGCGACTTGGGCTTCTCTTTCGCTTTCCACCAGGCGTAGGGAAGCCATTATGTCGAGCCACTATAAAAAAAAAAGTTATTTATTTAATCTTTATTACACAGTTAAGTAGTGTACAAAAGGCGGACTTAATGACACATAGGCATTTTTTTTTATAAGGAGAGCTTTCAGGATGACCTCACTCCACCTGATGGTAAGCGGTCGTGAGGTCCAAAAGTTAGGTCGGCAGGCATAATAGAACAAACCCATTGCGCTGGTCGCCCTCACCCTGAAGGCCCACTGAGATGCCGTTTCACGCCCCGCCTAAAGGACCCAGGATTGTAAGAGGAAGGAAACACATGAGCTGGAAGGGCATTCTCTACTAATCAACCATTAGGCTAAGAAGAAACTTATTTTAAGATAGGTAATTTTAAGCATATAATAGTATGATCATTTATCGTGGATATAGGTACGATCTACCGGGAATGTACCTACCTACATAAATTAACGTCAATATTTATCAGTCTATTTTAAAAACTTTTGACTGGCTCGATGGCTCATTTGGTAGTGACCTCTGCCTTCTGAGAAAAGGGGCGTGGGTTCGATCCCCGCACAGTATAAACATTTGTGTTTATGAACATGTCTGTTTGTATTGGTCTGGGTGTTTTCTATGTGTAATATGTATTTATTTACAAAAAAAAAAGTATTTAAGTAAGTTTATCAGTTGTCTAGTACCCATGGTACAAGCTTCGGCTTAGTTTGGGGCTAGATGGCGTTGTGTGGCCCAGCGTGGCATGTCTTGGGTTATTTATTATTATTTATTTATTTCCTGGGTGTTTAATATGTAGGTATAAAACTGTATTATAGTATAAATATAGGTTATTATAAGTATAGGTTATTGGCATTGGATTAATGGCAGACTCTTCAGGGATTATTTATATTTAACTTTCGGTCCTTCGAACAAGATACGAACTATTGACACATTACTCTAAAGCTCACCGAATGTATTCATAAACTTTTAATAAACGCAACTACATACATTTTCCAATTTTATTAACAAAACGTGCAAGAACAGCCAAGTTACGTTAATTATGAAGACATTAAAACCCCACATTGCTACCATACGATCACCATTCACGGTGTTAATAGCCGCATACTAATTTATAGCATTTCAACAGACTTCCAACCATTCGTATGATCATCAATCAAGGTAAAATTACCTGGAGCTCTGGTTTCTGATATAATTTACCTACATTTGAGACAATGCGTGATGGTATGACGTGTAAAAAGTCGCGGGTCCCACGCCGCGGCTATACTGATTGAACTAGGGGAATAATTATTATTGGTATGTGATACTGGTACACTTGACTTGTTGGCATAAGTAAGAATAGTTCGTAACGAATGGTTTGTCTTCTTAAAAACTTAACAGTCAAGTCAAAAATATCATTATTTATACAGACTTATAAAGAACTAGCAGCCCGCTCCTCGCTTCGCTTCGGATAATCAATTATTTCAGCTAAATATTTCATACATTGTTGGTGTTTTAGGAAGGATCTCTCATAATTATTTTCTATCAATGGATGCTAAAAACATAATGAAGATTATATTCGATTCGAAGGCTGAGAAATCTTAAAGAACTTATAAATCGTTGGAAATACTATATATATAATTAATAAAACTTATAATTCTATGGAAATAACTAAGTACGTGTGCAATAGTGGAATGGGGCTGTTAAAAATATTTAAGTAGTTGGTTGTAACATCCCCGTACGTAATCAAAATAAGCCCTTAGACTCTTCACACACACTTCTCTCCGGTCGTTTTGAACGTTTATAAAAAGTGCATCGTCATAAATGACGATTTAATATTAGATACCAATCAATGATTATCTGTTCGAATCGTCATTTATCATCATCATGACATACACTTTCTGCAATCACTTACGTAACTTGAAGATACTTGACCGTGTTTATTGTTTACTTAAAAACTTACATACTTACATTTACAACTGTTGCGGTCCTATATCTATTTCATTGTATGTTAACCTTTAACTATGGACGTGCGGTCTCACAGGCCGCTTGCAGTTTGTGATTATCGTGCCCCCCTTCACCCGCATTCCCTACGCGTACGCCGGTCTCAGTAGCTTCGGTTTTAGTGGCAAAACGACCGTTGAGAGTAAAGGTTACGTCGTCGGCTGAATGTTGCGTGAGTAATTTCGATTTATATTTCGAGTGCGGTCTGTGAGACCGCACGTCCACATTTGTGTTATAAATTGAAACTAACGGTGATTTTGTTTGTTTTAGATTTTGTACACTAAAATGTCAAAAAACGATCAACCAACGACTGCAGGCAAACGAACATCGAGTTTGTCGATGCAAAGAGCCAGTAAAACATTGCGGTTAGATGATCCTTCTTTTGAAGACGACTTTCAACGATTGCTTTTAGAATCAGATCAGTGCGACAGCGATGGGGATGTTGATGATTGTTTGTTTTATGAAGCTGCCATTCAAGAAAATCACTCGAGTGATCAAGAGATTATTGAAGAAAGTGGTAGTACTACCAGAGCTGACGGAGACGTAAGGAGATCGGATAGTGAAAGTTCAGATGACGACAATATACCTATATTGCACAGTTACGGCCCTCGAAGTACAAATTATGGTAAAAATCGTTACAAATGGGCTACAGAACCACCTTCCAGAAGAGTCCGCACTCCACAGCATAATATTGTGTTGAACAAATCTATTCTGCACCTGACTGAAGACGACAAGAAAGATCCAATCAAAAACGAGTTTTGGGTCCTGATATGCCATCCCAGGAGCCATCGAGTGAAGAAAATATAGTTCCTAAGCGTAAGACGTGTAAACTATGCCCACCAAGGATAAAGCGAAAGACGACCCATACTTGTGTGGGCTGTAAACAGCCAATATGCTTGCAATGCTCTAAGCCGCTATGCAAAGACTGCCAATAAATATGACCAACTTGGGCGTATGTCGAAATTTTTATGTTTTGTTGTGAGAAGACTATGTTAAGTTTTTTATGTCCTTTATTCTTTATATTTTATTGTAAAAGTAGTTAAACTAAGTAAAAAAGACATTTTCTCGTGATAATATCTGTATAAAGTGATCTCAAGATATAAAGTCTGAAAAGTGCCCTAAGACTGTCATGTTGTTAAAATAAGTTTAAAATAAATAAATTTTTCATTGAAATTACATCTTTTATTAACAATTAGTAACTCTTCTAAGAAACAAAAACAAAAAATAATACAATACTTACTCATACAGATAGAAACCAGCGCGTAAAGTTAGCGGTCTGTGAGGCCGCACGTCCATAGTAGTGTAACAAAATTGTAACGACCATAGTTAAAGGTTAAACTGACTATTTGTCAACTGTTCCGTAATACAGTCAGAGGTATACTCGTAATGTTTGCTAACAGACGAGAGAGCAAATATTTGACAGGTCAACGTTTATGTCAAACAGATCTGTTGACTTTTATTTTCAACGGTTCATATAATCTGTGAATTTCATACGTTACATATGTAATAAGGGGCTGCGGAGACGACAGACTTTTTGTGCGATAGAGTCTGCGTCTGAGACATTTAAAAAGAGCCTCTAGGTCCCTACAGCTCTACCGACACAATGATCGAAGATGTCCGTCGTCTGTGAAATATCCGCGACAGATTTTCGCGCGTCGTGTGCGTTACTGCATAGGTTAGACTAAAAAGTGCGTCACGGATAGTCTGTCGTCTGCGCTGCCCCTTATGCATGCGCTGTTGTGTTTTGAAGAGTAAGTGTGTAATAGAGGTAGGGCCCACCCTATAGAATACCGCAGCCAAATGACCTTCGGGTCGTGTTTCTGCAGGTGCTCATAGGGGTTTGGGTTGGGCCGGCATCATGGCGGTGGCAATTGGCAGGTAACTGCCCAGTTATTTGCGACTACGAAGAAAAGAGACTACGTCATTGCGTGATGAAAAGGTTTACTATGTCATCGATTGCCAACAGTTTAAGTAAATACAAAACAGAAGTAAAGCACCTGTCAGTTCTACTGACACACGTTCATTTCCTATGTAAATATTTAAACAGCTGAGGTCACCTCTGACCTTTGACTAACAAATAGATATTGCTTTGTCTCTCAACTTTACTGACATGTGCAATCAACTACCGTTTAAGAGTTATGCTTGTATTTATTACTTTAAAAGAACTAAGGTATTCGACAGTAAACATTATGGAAAGCAATGGGGATGTAAGGTAGCGAATCATCTTTGCGCTTAAAGTCGTGGTGCATCCTGCCGAATAACAAACGAGGCTCTGGGAACCGACTGGCGGCGGTATAACTATCACAATTGAAGGCGAAGCCAAATACAGGCCGATGACGGGCAGCGTCACTAGAGCGAGGAGCTAGGGAGCGAGAGAGGTAGCAACATAGCGAATCTTCGCCCCAATTGAGCCGCCCGTCCGAGGAAGGACCACCCTATAGAATACTGCAGCCAAATGACCTCCGGGTCAGGTTTCTGCCGGTGAGTACAGTTCCCGGAGCTAGTGGGCGGTTAGGGTTGGGCCGGCATGGCTTTGGAAACTGACAGGTAACTGATCAGTTACTTGCCCGTTGTCACAGCGACTAAGGCTTCTTTTTCGCTTTCCATCAGGCGTAGGGAAGCCATGGAGCTACTATAAGAGAAAAAGTTACTCTCTGTGATCGCCGACCCGTCTGCCCAACAGTGGGACGACCCATACCCATAAATAAAAATGTCGAATGAAAGGAAGGTAAATTTCAAATAAAGGTATGTTAAGATAGATAGATACCCTCTATAATTAACATAAAATAACAGGTGTCATCTTCTTTGTTCATGAGTAATCACTGAGTAAAGTCGGTCGTGTAAAACACTCGTCATTTGGGACGTAACAAAGTGCATCTAACGACTAATAATTACGTCATTTATAATATAAGCTGCGTTCTTATATATTTTGAATATTATTATGGAGGGCATTAGCTGATCATAGTAATTTAGAATGACATAAAATTTTGATTTAGGAGTGAGTAAAAACGATATTAAATTAGATAGTAAACTAAAAGCAATTTTCAACTTTGACGAGAGTTTTAAAAAATACATCAAATACCCTTTCTAGGAATGTTATTATTTTGTATTCAATGATATGTCTACTGCATTTTTACATAATTTTTTTTTGCGGATACTTGCAGACTTGGTGATTATTTGCATTTTTGCAAGATCAAGTCATATTATTTGAAATGCAGATCTTTTTGAAACTTGGCTTTTGAGTGCTAAACAACAAAGAATTGCTTTAGTGGCGAATTAAATACAAGAACTTTTGCATATAAACAAATTCCCGGACGGTATTCGTCAAAAAATATTGAAATTTTCGGAAAATATGAATGGAAAAAAATTATTTCGAAACGCTCTTCACCATGTTAGACGGAGGTGCAATTAATGTATTAACTCGTAGTAATGCAGCCCAAAATTGTTATTTATGTGGTGCAAAACCAATTGAAATGAATTTGTCCATCCGTTTGTCAGTGACCATCAAATACCTACGTATCATTACATGAAATGAAATGCAATACCGCTCGAACTTTTTTTCGAAGAAGCTTTAGAAGCAATACACAAAGAATTTCGTAGGAATAGACTTTACCATACTAGAAAATCATCTAGACTACATAGCAACAAAGATTTAATAAATATTATGCTCATTACATCTGATGCCTCTGATACTGATGATTATCAACTCTTCGAAAAATCAAACGAAATCATTGTATGCATAAAGACACAAATATACTCGTATCTGCTGTTTCCCGAGACTGAAGAACCCTCTTACTCTTTTAATTTACCTGCCCAGTTAAATCTCAGTGACAGCGAAAGTGAAGTTCTTAAGAATTTTTTTTTTAAATATAAAATACTTATATATAATATGTAAACCTACTCTACTATAAAGATAATCCAATACTGTGACTGTATTTAATTAAAAAGCAGCCATATTTTCCATATTTGTTGAGTTATTAATTTCGCCCTTTTCTCCATACATTCGTTCCACTGTGCGTGGCGATTATGGGTAAAGCCTCCAGGTGATTGCCCAAAGTGGCGAACAACTGGAGAAATCTCTGTCCAGCAGTGGTGATGATAATGAAGCGAGTGTCTGTGACAACTCACCGGCTAGACTTGTTACTATATTGTATGTAACTCAGACTATTGGAAATAAATGAATTTATGTTTTTATTTATTGTAATGTATGGATTGCCCCTAAGGGATTTGAAGACACGGCTCTCAGCCCTACGCATTTCCGGATGCGCCAAATAGCTGGTGAGAGCGATATACTAATCTCAACATCACTATTATACCATTTACTATTCTCAGTGCGCAAGAGTTGCGTAAATACACGCAATAATGATGACACGGTCATATTGCGAGCCACTTAAAGGGTTAACAAGGTGAATGAAATAGATGAAAGTGAAGTGAGTGGCCAGCATTGCGGTGGCAACTAACAAAAGGCAGGCAGGACGCAGTCATTTTCACGTCATTTATTAATGAAAAAAAAAATACGTACAGACGAATTGAGAACCTCCTCCTATTTTGAAGTCGGTTAAAAAAACAATTTATGTAAATATACAACTTACCAAGAGTAATTTGCTTTTTTTTTTATTTATCATGTCAAAATGACTGCGTCCTGCCTGATGTTAAGCAGGTGACGAAGTTTTAAAAAAATTAAGCAACGCGAATCGTCGCGATTCCCGATGCACGGAGGATATAATCCGCCAACTTTTCGATTGTACCTATCAGATTGACAGCGTTATTGTAGAAAATATTCCTTCGCGTGCAAATAAATATTCGGCAATTCCTCCTCTCTTTACCACGAGGTTAAAAAGTGGAACTTACTGCCAATTTTTCCCGCATTCTTTCGATATGGGATCCTTTAACAAGTTAACCGGTCGCAGAGGACCCTTATTTTCGAAAATGCGATTCGATATAACATTTCATCATCATCAGCCTATTGCAATCCACTGCTGGACATAGGTCTCTCCAGGTGTTCGCCACTTAGGGCAAACATCTGGAGGATATACCCATAATCGCCACGCTAGACAAGCGGGTTGACGATCGCAGGGCGTAGCTTTTTGCTCCGGTGACGCTGCTGCCCGTCACCGGCCTGTGGTATTTAGCTACGCCTTCAGTTGTGATGGTTATACCGCCGCCCGTCGGTTGCCAGCACTTCGTTTTAGCCATAATTTTCTTTTGTGACCAGGTCATGTGCTACAAAAGTTTATATTCTCTACTAGCTGTGCCAGCGGCGTCGCTCGCGTGGATATCGGGTTTAAAAAAAAACGGACTTCCATATAATACCCATCTATACCTAGTGCCTAAGTTTTAAGTTAGACCTCTAGCAATACATTGGTGAAAACCGAATTCAATTCTATGCAGTAGTTTGCGCGTAATGCGCGTTCAAACATACAGGTTTAAATTTCTCGCGTTTTCCCAACACTTCCCGTCACTGCTCCGCTCCTATTGATTGTAGCGTGATGAAAAGTATCCTATAACCTGCCCAGGAGTATGAAGAATAATTGTACCAAGTTTCGTCAAAATCTCTTCAGTAGTTTTTTTTTCTATAACGAACATACAGACAGACAGACAGACAGACAGACAGACAGACAGACAAAAATTTTACTGATTGCATTTTTGGTATCAGTATCGATCACTTATCACCCCCTGATAGTTATTTTGAAAAAATATTTTATGTACAGAATTGACCTCTCTACAGATTTATTATAAGTATAGATGTACACTCACCGCACACAATTTCCACTCTCTGCATGACCCAAAGGTTAACTGGTAGAGAATGCTCCTAGCATTAAGTTTGCCTTTTGTACCATTTTGTGCAATAAAGTTTAAATAAATAAAAGTTTCGCCTTGCAATCAAAACTCCCACACGCTAATACGAGGTCACGAACTTTAAAAACATTCCTAAATCGTACACTTAACCGCAATCCTATAAAGGCCCACACATCTCACCAATTAAAATATGCCTCTACGGCCTCTTATGTAACCATAATACCTACTTTATGTAGCAGGTCATGAACTTCCGTGAACGATTACCTACATGAAAGTAAATAACTCTGCCACGGGCGCAGTATTAACATGTGTTATACAACTTTAATATTACTTGAGGAAACGCTTCAGGCGTTCGTTTGCTATCAATCTAGCAGGGAGATCGCACTCAATTTGTTTGTAGGAAAGCATAAAAGCCGTAGGGCTTTTTGTAGTAGCACGGCATAATGCCTGCGAGATGGAAAGCTAGAGAGAAGCCCAAGTCGCTGCGACATGTTAAATTTTTTTTTAATATCTTTTTTTTTTAAATATCAAGACAACATCACATACTTTGCTCTAATCTCAAGGTAAGTAGCTTAAGCACTTGTGTTATGGGTATCAGAACAACGAAGTTACCACAAATAAATACATAAATATAAATATAAACACCCAGACACGGAACAAACACAAGTGTTCATCACACGAATGTTTGTCCCGGGTGGAAATCGAACCCACGACCCTTGGTTCAGAAGGCAGGGGTCACTACCAATTGAACCACCGAGCCAGTCGGATAATTAGAACATATGTCGGAGAATTGTGAACCGATTCGAAAGGATGAACTTCTTAGTTGGTCCCACTGTCACCGTTTATAAAAGTCGTTTTTTTTTGCTAAAAATACTGTTATGTCCGAAAAACTCAACTGACCCATATGGAACTACCGTTTCGCATTCAATTCTTTCACACCATACTAAATGTTGGCTTCCATCTGACTTGTGAACGTCAAAACACCAATTTTGCCACCAACTGGACCATTGCGTAGGCAGGTAGGCCCTGCTATTTGCTGCTCCACTGAGCGGGAAATAGCTGTCTTTAACGACACTATGTCATTTGGCTGTCCTAATATGTTATGTCTTAAGACGGTGTTTTAAAACAAAGAGGTTTAAAAGGCCGGCAGCGACCCTAAACTCGATTAGAATTGCGGGCGTCCATGGGCAAAAAAAAAAGATTGTAAGTATTTTTTCTGACTCAAAAACTCGCTTCTATAAGGGTTTAATTCCCAACTTCTACAAGTGATTATGATAATGATGAACTGCTTTAACTATATGTATAAGATCGTCCAAGCCATCCTCACCTGTCCGTGGTGCATCTTGCTGAATAACGAACGAGACTCTGGCAATCGATTAGTGGTATACTCAACTAAACTGTTTAGAAATAAAACTGGAATTTGACCAAGAATGTAAACAGTTAAGAGAGGTAGGGCATAGCGAATCTTCGCTTGTACTGAGCTGCCCGTCCGGGGAAGGACCTCCACCCTATAGGATACCGCAGCCAAATGACCTCCGGGTCGTGTTTCTGCTGGTGAGTAGGGTCTCCGGAGCTCGTGGGGGGTTAGGGTTGGGTCGGCGTGGCAGTGGCAACTGACAGGTAACTGACCAGTTACTTGCCAGTTGTCACAGCGACTTGGACTTCTCTTTCGCTTTCCATCAGGCGTAGGGAAGCCATTATGTCGAGCTACTATAAAAAAAAACATTATCAGTTTATTAGGCCATCTTATATTCATTTGGTAACTACCATACCACATACGTCATACCATAAGGGGATATTGATTGATTAAATGACCCGAAAACATAAATCTACTGTTGAGAACTGGTAAAAAAGAATTCAAAACAATCTTCGTTAGATTTCATAAATGCTTGATTGAGTGTTCAATCAACGCATTGACATAATTTCGTTAGTACAGATCATTATTCATGTTGCTACCTAACTACTGATGGGTTTATACTATTAATCAACTGTATCTTTATCATTGGTTGCTAGGGCAGAAAAGTTCAGAGATCTTTCGACATTTTTACTGACTGAATGAGACTGGCTCGGTGGCTCAATTGGTAGTGACCTCTGCCTTCTGAGCCATGGGTCGTGGGTTCGATTCCCGCACAGTACAAACAATTGTGTTCATGAACATGTCTGTTTGTATTGGTCTGGGTGTTTTCTATGTATAATATGTATTTATTTACAAAAAAAAAATGTATCTAAGTAAGTTTATCAGTCGTCTAGTACCCATAGTACAAGCTTCGGCTTAGTTTGGGGCTAGGTGGCGCTGTGTGGCCCAGCGTGGCATGTCTTGGGTTATTTATTTATTTGGTTGCTGGTGTAGAAAAGTTCAGAGATCTTTCGACATTTTTAACGGTCATCTTATCAAGTTCAACTGTACCTTCCTGTTACATTAAAATGTACTGTCGTGTTTCTGCAGGTGAGTACGATTTCCGGAGCTCGTAGGGGGTTAGGGTTGGGCCGGCATGGCAGTGGCAACTGACTGGTAACTGACCAGTTACTTGTCAGTTGTCACAGGGCTTGTGAAATGAAGGGTTCACACAAAGATAACTATAAATTAATAATTTTTATAATATGTGTTGATAAGTTTTTCCTCTTTATATATTGTGCTCTGATTTATAAATCCGTTGCTAAACATTTTTTTACATAAAACAAAACGTTTTAACACTCCATTTCATCTTAAAAGCTGACACAAACCAATCATGTATCAACTAAGCGCTCAAAAGCCTTACATTTTTCAACACAAGCCCTTAATGAGAAAAGAATCATGAGCAATCTCTAGTTTCAAATCACTTTGTAACGATGAGGGGTCATCATCGTCAGAGCTAATGAATGATGACGTCGAACTGGGACATGGGAAATTGATGGCTTCCTTCGCCATTCAGATGTAATATAATAGGTACGAGATGTT
>CM062099.1:9769271-9796398 GCA_031163375.1 Conogethes punctiferalis
CTCAATCAAGCATTTATGAAATCTACCGAAGATTGTTTTAAATTCTTTTTTGCCTAAGGCTCAACTGTAGATTTATATTTTCGGGTCATTTAATCAATCAATATCCCCTTATGGTATGACGTATGTAGCATGGTAGTTACCAAATGAATATAAGATGGCCTAATAAACTGATATGTTTTTTTTTATAGTAGCTCGACATAATGGCTTCCTTACGCCTGATGGAAAGCGAAAGAGAAGTCCAAGTTGCTGTGACAACTGGCAAGTAACTGGTCAGTTGCCACTGCCATGCCGGCCCAACCCTAACCCCCCACGAGCTCCGGAGACCCTACTCAACAGCAGAAACACGACCCGGAGGTCATTTGGCTGCGGTATCCTATAGGGTGGAGGTCCTTCCCCGGACGGGCAGCTCAGTACAAGCGAAGATTCGCTATGCCCTACCTCTCTTAACTGTTTACATTCTTGGTCAAATTCCAGTTTTATTTCTAAACAATTTAGTTGAGTATACCACTAATCGATTGCCAGAGTCTCGTTCGTTATTTAGCAAGAGGCACCACGGGCAGGTGAGGATGGCTTGGAGGATCAATACATACAGTAATAGCAGTTCATCATTATCATAATCACTTGTAGAAGTTGGGAATTAAACCCTTAAAGAAGCGAGTTTTTGAGTGAGAAAAAATACTAACAATTTTTCTATTTTTATGTGTGAGGGCCGACGAGCAAGTGTGATGCCTGATGGTAAGCAGTCGACACCGCCCATGGACACCCGCAACTCTTATCAGGCTGCAGGTGGCTCATTTGGTAGTGACCTCTGCTCTCTGAGCCAAGGGTCGTGGGTTCGATTCCCGCACAGTACAAACATTTCTGTTCATGAACATGTCTGTTTGTATTGGTCTGGGTGTTTTCTATGTATAATATGTATTTATTTACAAAAAAAAATGTATCTAAGTAAGTTTATCAGTTGTCTAGTACCCATAGTACAAGCTTCGGCTTAGTTTGGCTTCGGCTAGGTGGCGCTGTGTGGCCCAGCGTGGCATGTCTTGGTTATTTATTATTATTATTAATCGAGATTGGGGTCGCTGCCGGCCTTTTAAAACTTTTTGTTTTAAAACACCGTCTTAAGACATAACATATTAGGACAGCCAAATGACATAGTGTCGATAAAGACAGCTATTTCCCGCTCAGTGGAGCAGCAAATAGCAGGGCCTACCTGCCTACGCAATGGTCCAGTTGGTGGCAAAATTGGTGTTTTGACGTTCACAAGTCAGATGGAAGCCAACATTTAGTTTGGTGTGAAACAATTGAATGCGAAACGGTAGTTTTATATGGGTCAGTTGAGTTTTTCGGACATAACAGCATTTTTTAGGGAAAAAAAACCGACTTTAATACGGGACCGACTAGGAAATTCACCCTTTCGAACAAAAACTTTCCCATTCGCTTATAATAGGCCTGTTGCCGTAAAAAATGTAATAAGTCCGTCTTTTAGATTGTTCAAAAATAAAAGACACGTATTTTTTCATTTGTAAATTAAACCAAAAATTACAAAGGTAGGTATAGCCCGTTAAAATTACGCGTGACATCAAAGAGAGCGAGTTTTTTCGCCACTGAGTGACGTCAATGACTCCTAAATTTTGATGCCTTGTATCTTTGTTATTTTATGTTTGAATGAAAAAAGGAAATATACGTAACGTACCACCCTTAAGGCGCATGACGAAGGAGCCGGGGTTTTTAGTGGGTATTTCCTGCCTCACTTCCATCTTACAGGCGGGGTAAGTCCCACATACCCCGCTGCTACCCCGAGCGGCGGGTATGCCTAAATGCATTTTCCCCAGTAAAACAAAAACAAAAGCAATGATTTAACAAAAAAAATTAACCGACTTCTAAAACACAAACGATCAAAACTTTTATCTAACAAAACCTGTACCTATAAAAATCATATTTATTTATATATTCTTTATTGAACACCATACAATTATACTTAAAATTAGGTATAGTAGACATTTGTTGTACTATATCCTTATCGCTATAAGCGATCTCTTCCAGGCAACCTTAGGGTAGAGGATAGATAAAAAAAGAAAAGGTGAGGTTACATTTCCTTTTGTACCTAGGTCTTGAATAAAGTCCACAATAAATGTTTCGAAATCCAAACATTGCGAAGAAATCTGTAAAGAGGCGTTATAAAAAAATCACAAAGACAGATATTATTTTCTTTTATGACCAGGTCATGCCCCACAAACGTTACGCCTTTCAATCAAAACTCCTACACGCTACATAGGTACGACGTCACGAACTTTAAACACATTCCTAAATCTTACACTTAACTGCAAATAAATGCCCACACATCTCACCAATTAAAAGATGCTTCTACGGCCTCTTATGTAACCATAATACCTACTTTATGTAGCAGGTCATGAACTTCCGTGAACGATTACCTACATGAAAGTAAATAACTCTGCCACGGGCGCAGTATTAACATGTGTTATACAACTTTAATATGACTTGAAGAAACGCTTCAGGCGTTAGGCGTCCATTTGAATCTTGCAGAGAGATCGCACTCAATTTGTGGGTAGAAAAGCTTTCCCATAGGCTTTTTTTTATAGTAGCTCGACATAATGGCTTCCCCACGCCTGATGAAAAGCGAAAGAGAAGCCTAAGTTGCTGTGACAACGGGCAAGTAACTGATCAGTTACCTGTTAGTTGCCACTACCATGCCGGCCCAACCCTAACCCCCCACGAGCTCCGGAAACCCTACTCACCAGCAGAAATACGACCTGGAGGTCATTTGGCTGCAGTATTCTATAGGGTGGTCCTTCCTCGGACGGGCGGCTCAATTGGAGCGAAGATTCGCTATGTTGCTACCTCTCTTGCTCCCTAGCTCCTCGCTCTAGTGACGCTCCCGTCATCGGCCTGTATTTGGCTTCGCCTTCAATTGTGATAGTTATACCGCCGCCAGTCGGTTCCCAGAGCCTCGTTTGTTATTCGGCAGGATGCACCACGACTTAGAGCGAAAAGCTGATTCGCTACCTTACATCCCCATTGCTTTCCATAATGTTTACTGTCGAATACCTTAGTTCTTTTAAAGTAATAAATCTTAAGAGAGGTAGGGCATAGCGAATCTTCGCTCGAATTGAGCCGCCCGTCCGGGGAAGGACCTCCACCCTATAGAATACCGCAGTCAAATGACCTCTGGGTCGTGTTTCTGCCGGTGAGTAGGGTTTCCGGAGCTCGTGGGGGGTTAGGGTTGGGCCGGCATGGCGGTGGCAACTGACAGGTAACTGACCAGTTACTTGCCCGTTGTCACAGCGACTTGGGCTTCTCTTTCGCTTTCCATCAGGTGTAGGGAAGCCATTATGTCGAGCCACTATAAAAAAAAAAAAAATACAAGCATAACTCTTAAACGGTAGTTGATTGCACATGTCAGTAAAGTTGAGAGACAGAGCAATATCTATTTGTTAGCCAAAGGTCAGAGGTGACCTCAGCTGTTTAAATATTTACATAGGAAATGAACGTGTGTCGGTAGAACTGACAGGTGCTTTACTTCTGTTTTGTATTTACTTAAAATGTAGGCAATCAATGACATAGTAAACCTTTTCATCAATCAATGACGTAGTCTCTTTTCTTCGTAGTCGCAACTAACTGGTCAGTTACCTGTCAGTTGTCACCGCCATGCCCGCCCAACCCTAACCCCTACGAGCACCTGCAGAAACACGACCCGAAGGTCATTTGGCTGCGGTATTCTATTGGGTGGGCCCTACCTCTATTACACACTTACTCTTCAAAACACAACAGCGCATGCATAAGGGGCAGCGCAGACGACAGACTATCCATGACGCACTTTTTAGTCTAACCTATGCAGTAACGCACGCGACGCGCGAAAATCTGTCGCGGATATTTCACAGACGACGGACATCTTCGATCATTGTGTCGGTAGAGCTGTAGGGACCTAGAGGCTCTTTTTAAATGTCTCAGACGCAGACTCTATCGCACAAAAAGTCTGTCGTCTGCGCAGCCCCTAATTGCATATGTAACGTATGAAATTCACAGATTATATGAACCGTTGAAACTAAAAGTCAACAGATCTATTTGACATAAACGTTGACCTGTCAAATATTTGCTCTCTCGTCTGTTAGCAAACATTATACCTCTGACTGTATTACGGAACAGTTGACAAATAGTCAGTTTAACATACAATGAAATAGATATAGGACCGCAACAGTTGTAAATGTAAGTATGTAAGTTTTTAAGTAAACAATAAACAGGGTCAACTATCTTCAAGTTACGTAAGTGATTGCAGAAAGTATATGTCATGATGATGATAAATGACGATTCGAACAGAGAATCATTGATTGGTATCAAATATTACATCTACATTTATGACTATGCACTTTTTATAAACATTCAAAGGCTTATTTTGATTACGTACGGGGATGTTACAACCAACTACTTAAGTATCTTTCAACAGCCCTGGTATGGACCAGTGGATGGCCACTACTGCACACGTAGGCCTTTTAATTCGTACAACTTTGTAGTACTCTAACTTCTTTTTTTTATGAAATAGGGGGCAGACGAGCAGACGGCTCACCAGATAAGTGTTGCGGACAGACAACCTTTTTTATATACGTTTATGTAAATAGTTTTATATATAGTTTTGTATTCAGAAGTGTTTTTTAAGAGTATTTTATATTGCTATGGTTTTGATAATTATATTATTGTTTATTGTTTGTTTGTAAGTTGAAGTTATACAGTCCACTGCGGCTGTCCTATTAAAGTGTTTTTGTGATTTCCCGTTCCTTTTGATTCCACACCCCCTTAGACGTCAGCTCAAGCCGCAACACTAAGTGATAAGTTCTTCTTCTTCCTTCTTCTTCCCCCTGCTTCCCCCATCTAGACAATGCCAGCAGTTCTTCTAAGATCATCATCTCAACGGGTTGCGAGGCTTCCTTCACCACCTAAATGCGGTGTCCTCCCCAAGACTCCACTCCTACATCTATTGGTGGTTCTTTTTTTTTAATGCGGCAGACAAGCAAGTGTGATGCCTGATGGTAAGCAGTCCACACCGCCCATGGACACCCGCAACTCAAATCGAGTTAAGGGGTAACTTAGCCAAATAACTCAACTCAACTGAATACCAAACTATTTTCTTTTCTAGTTTCCCCCTATTACTAATTTGAAGGCAATCGATTTATAAGTTCTTTAAGATTTATCAGCCTTCGAATCGAATATAATCTTCATTATGTTTTTAGCATCCATTCATTTTAACATTGTAAGCGCGTGTATGGGTTATAAGTATCAATTGATAGAAAATATGAGAGATCCTTCCTAAAACACCAACAATGTATGAAATATTTAGCTTAAATAATTGATTATCCGAAGCGAAGCGAGGAGCGGGCTGCTAGTTCTTTATAAGTCTGTATAAATAAAGATATTTCTGACTTGACTTTTAAGTTTTTAAGAAGAGAAACCATTCGTTACGAACTATTCTTACTTATACCAACAAGTCAAGTGTACCAGTATCACATACCAATAATAATTATTCCCCTAGTTCAATCAGTATAGCCGCGGCGTGGGACCCGCGACTTTTTACACGTCATACCATCACGCATTGTCTCAAATGTAGGTAAATTATATCAGAAACCAGAGCTCCAGGTAATTTTACCTTGATTGATGATCATACGAATGGTTGGAAGTCTGTTGAAATGCTATAAATTCTTATGCAGGCTCTTAACACCGTGAATGGTGATCGTATGGTAGCAATGTGGGGTTTTAATGTCTTCATAATTAACGTAACTTGGCTGTTCTTGCACGTTTTGTAATAAAATTGGAAAATGTATGTAGATAGATAGATAGATATTCTTTATTGCACAAAATACACAATTAGTACAGTAAAGGTGATACAGACATCTTGTGGTACAATCTAGGCGGTCTTATCGTTAGTAAGCGATCTCTTCCAGACAACCTTCAGGTAAAGGAAGTGTAGATTTCTGAAGAGAGGGGCAAAGTCGTGCAAACTGTTTCAATAAATTTTATAGCTATATAAACAATAATTATAGTATATAATATACAAATAAACACATCTCTAATATATCATATTTTATAAAACTTAACATACATACACATACACAAACATAATAAAATAAATAAATACATACAAATAATAAATACCATAAAAACAGAAAGGACAGTGTTATTAACGGGACAGGAGGTAGGATTTTTATTTTTAGTAGTTACGTTTATTAAAAGTTTATGAATACATCCGGTGAGCTTTAGAGTAATGTGTCAATAGTTCGTATCTTGTTTGAAGGACCGAAAGTTAAATATAAATAATCCCTGAAAAGTCTGCCATTAATCCAATGCCAATAATCTTTACTTATAATACAGTTTTATACATATTAAACACCCAGGAAATAAATAAATAAATAATAATAAATAACCCAAGACATGCCACGCTGGGCCACACAACGCCATCTAGCCCCAAACTAAGCCGAAGCTTGTACCATGGGTACTAGACAACTGATAAACTTACTTAAATAATTTTTTTTTTGTAAATAAATACATATTACACATAGAAAACACCCAGACCAATACAAACAGACATGTTCATGAACACAAATAGGTACTGTGCAGGAATCAAACCCACGCCCCTTTTCTCAGAAGGCAGAGGTCACTATCAAATGAGCCATCGAGCCAGTCAAAAGTTTTTAAAATAGACTGATAAATATTGACGTTATTTAGTAGGGAGGTACATTACCGGTAGATCGTACCTATATCCACGACAAATGATCATACTATTATATGCTTAAAATTACCTAACTTAAAATAAGTTTCTTCTTAGCCTAATGGTTGATTAGTAGAGAATGCCCTCCCAGCTCATGTATCCTTCCTCTTACAATCCTGGGTCCTTTAGGCGGGGCGTGAAACGGCATCTCAGTGGGCCTTCAGGGTGAGGGCGACAAGCGCAATGGGTTTTTTCTATTGTGCCTGTCGACCTAGCTTTTGGACCTCACGACCGCTTACCATCAGGTGGAGTGAGGTCATCCTGAAAGCTCTCCTTATAAAAAAGCCTCTGTGTCATTAAGTCCGCCTTTTGTACACTACTTAACTGTATTATTTATTTATTTATTAGAAAACCAACAACGATTATATGCAGAATTATACATTATACATGAAATGATATGCCAACAATAAGGCTAATAACAGGTTCTCCTTAATTTAACAGTGATTGTTCATATTGCCGAAACTCGAGATACAAATTAAATTAAATTAATTACAAATTAAATAAAATTTAAATTAAATACAATATTTTAACACTTTAACACTATAAAGATTAAATAAATAACTATATCATAGAAACTTATCTAATTGATTTGATGCTTATAAAATACCGGATTTTCTCATACTTCCAATAATAATAATCTGATGCTCGTAAAGTATACAAAGTAGATAGTATTATCAACTTTTACTACCATTACGCCAACACAACCTTCCCACATCGTGGGCAAAGCTAATAAATTCAAGGCGCATCGCGATCAGGTTTAACCCTAGGTCACGTTGGGACCTAGAACTTTCGCCGACCCTGCCTAGCCTGGGTTAGCCTTTCGTTTTCACTCGCATGCTTGTTACTGATTCATCTTAGGCTAGTTATCTCGGTTTAGGTTCCTTAAATAGAAATCCAAGCCGAATAAGGTTCAATACTAGTTAGGTTTTGAATATTGGGAAGCTTTCAAGAACTGCAGATCTAGATAATTTTCCAGTACGTACCTGTAAAAACTATACCCTCTTTAGTCAAATTTATTACAAAGCATTAAGTTCGCCTTTTGTATCATTTTGTGCAATAAGGTTTTAATACCCGTCCGGGGAAGGACCTCCACCCTATAGAATACCGCAGCCAAATGACCACCGGGTCGTTTCTGCTGGTGAGTAGGGTTTCCGAAGCTCGTGGGGGGTTAAGGTTGGATCGGCATGATGGTGGCAACTGACAGGCAACTGACCAGTTACTTGCCCGTTGTCACAGCGACTTGGGCTTCCTTCGCTTTCCATCAGGCGTAGGGAAGCCATTATGTCGAGCTACTATAAAAAAAGAATTAAATAAGCCCTACCACCGGCTGAGATGCTGAAATCTTGTTAGCAAGCTGATATCTCAAGAAATCACCTCTTACGACACCCAGAGAAGAGATGGAGCGGTGATATTTAATATTTTCCGTCACCTCTAGTATGCTCCGCCTTCTAGGAACAACTTAATCACGACAATCAAGCACATCCAACTTACACAGACACAGTCACATCGTGTTCCTGCTGTGTAGTTATTTCGCAACTGATTCGTCTCGTCACGTCGGCTCTTCGTGCCCACGCTCTATCGATTTTATGGCGATTATACGACTCTCCCGTTGGAGGAAGTATTATCGAATTATATATTTTAAACGTATTCGAAAAATAGTAGTGTTAGTAGCGGGGACCACGCCAATAATATTACCTAAGGTGTCAAAAACTTTCCAGGAAAATCCTTACATCGCTTGCGCTACAAAGGATTGTAACTGGGATGTAAGGGAGCGACCTATCATCACTTCGATCTAAGCCACCTTTATCGGCCGGCGGTGCATCCTGTCGAATAACAAACGTGGCTCTGACAGCCGACTGGTGGCGGTACCAACATTACAAGTGAGGGTGTAGCCAAATACCATACGAGGCCGATGATGGGCAGCAAATCGTCACCGGAGCAAGGAGCTAAGCCCTAAGATTTCTACCTCAGATGTTCGTTCAAAGTGGCAAACCATTGGAGAGGCCTACGTCTAGCAGTGGACTGCGATAGGCTGATCATGATGATGATGAACAGAGGAAGGTATTTTGATACCTTGGCAGAGTGGAATCAAAAATCCTGTCTTTAAAATCGGACCTTATTAAACCTCCTGTCCCAGTTTCCAGGCCCTGGTTGCGTTCTCCCTAAAAACCTAACGACCTAACAATGCAAAGATCGCCAAGATACCATTATAATTGTCTTAAACTTGAGTTCCGCTATTCAAAGGTAATACCAAAAACAAAATGGCCGCAACAATGACTAAAGCGGTGCGTGGGAACACACCAACTAGTTTTTTAACCTTTTTGTTCGAATCAAAAGTGATTTTTCCTCGCGTTAAAATGGCGATTGTGGAAATTCAAAAGAGCGTTATCGTATCAAAGTAAATAGCGTTCGTTCACGCGAATGTGTGTTGTAATGAGATGAAAAAGTCGGTTTGCATTACATTTGACAGATGTCTGGTCTAATTATGTGAATGCTGACGGTATAGTCTACGTATAGATTTTAAGTAAGTGAAATCATTATCACTTATGAAAGACCCATTTCTGAAGTAATCTTAACTAATATTATAAAGCTGAAGAGTTTGTTTGTTTGTTTGTTTGAGCGCGCTAATCTCAGAAATTACTGGTCCGAATTGAAAAATTCTTTTTGTGTTGAATAGACCATTTATCGAGGAAGGCTTTAGGCTATATAACATCACGCTGCAACTATTAGGAGCGAAGAAATAATGGAAAATGTAAAAAAACGGGGAAAAAATAACTATTCCACGCGGACGAAGTCGAGAGCACAGCTAGTATCCTATAATGTGGGGGAGGCAAACCGGGGCAGTTTCAAGGGGGCTAAATCATCATCATTGTTGTTCTATACAATACCTAGGCCATTGCCTAGCATAGAATATCTGGGGCTTCCAAACATTGTGTGAAATATTATGAATTATGGGTGTCCATGGGCGGTGTCGACTGCTTACTATCAGGCATCACACTTGCTCGTCTGCCGCCTCTCGCATAAAAAATAAAAAATGAATATAATTATCTATCACCTACTGTAAAAAAGTTGACAATGAAAAAGAGTAACTGTCAATTGTCTTGTTGGAGTTTCTCGAGTCTGCTTTCCGAATCCGATGCTAGGTTCATAATATTAGATTGGCACGTTGGCAACTGTGGCCGAAATCCGGTCAGAGGACCCATGGGACCCATGGAAGTGGATCTATCTACACTATTCGCCTAATAAACACAAGTCATGGGACTCGCAATTCGCAATACTTGTAACATCGACAAAGACGAATCATGATTTATAGATACATTATGTCACTTGAATTGCCTAAATATTTTGCAATGAGTCAAATGTCACATCACAACTGACATTTTAAATGTCAAATAAACAAACGGACAATGTGACAATGGTCGAACGTGCTATTTTGAGTTGGTTATAACTATTATGTAATATAAATTTATAGTAACAGTTGATAGCCACCTCACGCTATCTTATTAACTATCCTCTACCCTAAGGTTGTCTGGAAGTGACCGCTTAGAGCAATAACACCGCCTAAGTTGTAGGTACAACAAATGGCCATCATACCAAGATCAAGGTCAATTGTATGGTCTGTAATCTAGATATTATACATACAGATACTCTTTATTACAGACCATAGGTACCTTATACACAGGACCAAAGACAAAGTGATGTACCACAGACCACATGCAACAACAGTTCAACCAAACCCCACCATAGGTCAATAGGACAATAAAAAAAACTTAAGTAGGCGGAGATGATGACCCAAAACGAGGTCTTATACTTACTTTGGGTATCATTACATCAAATCATAGAGTTCATTATTTATTTACGCAATCTATGGCTATTTTTTTAAATTGGATATGTGCTGTAACTCTTAGGACATAGAGGCTATAATTCTATGGTGAATGCATTTAACAGGACGCTAAAGATGTCCTTAGAGGTTAAGTAATACGTTTGAGAATGACAAATGTGCTAAAATTACTTATGATACTGAAAACGGCTCATTTACTTCGAATCTATGCCAAGAGGTGTGTTAACATATTGTTTGTATACTATAGATAGATGGATAGACAGATTGATAGTGAATAGATAGATAATTATTTAGCACACTAAGCATACTGTTGACTTATGACTAGGCACAAAGATACATTTATTTTATATTTTTTTATTTTGGCAGGGTAACAAAATACAAATCAAAATCACACATTACAGAAGACTAAATTTGCATTTCAATAACAACCGAGCACAGCATTCGATTAATGTATTTTAAAATGACTTAAAATTTTTACTTTAGTGTTACCTATCTAGTTATTCCACTAAGCAAATTCCAAATTCCAAAAAGCAGAAGCAAATTAAAATCCTGCGAACATTTTGCATTATTTAAAAAAGATCTGTGGCTTTGGTGAAATATATCTAGGTCCTTGCACAAAATGTTAAATTTCCTACAAAATCTAATCAATGGACTATTGTGGGATACATTATATCTAGCTAAGGGGACATGAAAGAGATGCTGTCTTCGGTCAGATTTGGACGAGAATCTCAGTGAAACATGGGACAAAGTATCAGAATCAAGGGTAGCATTCATGATTTTGTGTACCTTAAAGTGACATTTAGGCGATATTATCGCCTATTCCGATGACCTTAATTTTTAGATACATAGTATGGTATGCAACTTAAGACATGCCACGTAGAGACACACAGCGCTATCTAGTTCCAAACCAAGCCAAAGCTTGTACTATAGGTACTAGAAAAATGATAAATGAACACACTTAGATACTTTTTTGGAAATAAATACATGATGAAACATTCGATACTTTTGCATTTGCACTAAGTTACCTATGTCTTTAGTGAAACTGGTTCCCTCTACCTGAAGGTTGTCTTTAGAGATCGCTCACGTCGTAAAATAAAGAGTTTCTATCTATTTATACAAGCACCCAGATCAATACAAAAAGACATGTTCATGCCGAGAAATTAGGTATTTGTATCGTGCGGGGGTCGATCCCGCGACCCTGTATCAGACGCAGTATTCTTTACCACTGAACGAATGAACTGAATCGAATTTGATTTAGGAAGTAGCGTGGAGATTAAGACGGCTCTCAACAATCCATTGAGGCATTTCTTGGCAATTATCCTACTAATTCTACTATCCTACTTCCTGCTACGAGTATAATAATATAGGTAAATGCGAAAGTTTGTTTGGTTGGATGTTTGTTCCTCTTTCACGCATTAATTACTGAACGGATTTTAATGAAACTTTACAGTAAATAGCTTATACGTTGGATTAACACATAGGCTATGTTTTATACGAATATTATGGCAGCAGCTAGTTTATTAAGCTTATCAAAACTACGTAATGAGTATAACCAAATATGGATGCCGCAAAACTTATGCCAACGGTAAAAATCGATGAAGAAACGCAATATGCTAATATAATGCAAAAACTTATGCAAATCGTTTAGTCATATGATTGAAATCAATACTATAATCGGGGTCTGAGACCTCGATTTGTGTAAACAAAGCTTTTGTAACGATATTAAATAATTATCTTATGTGGATTCTTCTTCTTTCTTGAGAAAGAGAGAGGTAGGGCATAGCGAATCTCATCAGCGAGGTAGTCGCGTCCTTCTGCGAGGTTTTTTTTAGTGGCTCGACATAATGGCTTCCCTACGCCTGGTGGAAAGCGAAAGAGAAGCCCAAGTCGCTGTGACAACGGGCAAGTAACTAGTCAGTTACCTGTCAGTTGCCACCGCCATGCCGGCCCAACCCTAACCCCCCACGAGCTCCGATTGTGTAAATAAATACTTTCAGATTATCAATTAGTGTGTCTTAACAGTATATATCATCATCAACTTCCTACCTCCGGTCTGCTACTCAGTAATTAATATCTGAACAGGAAAAGCCGCTAACAAATTAATTAAAACTACCAAATAGCACTCGCATGTACAATATCAATGAGATAACATCGATTCATTAATGTTTCTTCAGCTACTCGCTCTTATCTAGATTTCCCACGAAGCAGCAGTGAATTGTCAACAATATGCTATTTTTATTGAGTTGTCTTGTCATTCAACTACTGATTAATGAGTGAGATTAATTGATTTCCTCATAATTTAGTTCGTTCATTCAAATTGGGTGTCTCTAGTAGTCTAGGCACTAATTGTACTAATACAAAGTTTGGGTGCCCAGCAAAGAAAAATAACCAAACACTTGATTTTTTATCTTTCATTAAGTAGTACATTTTGATAAAACTATTTTTGCAAAAACAGTACAGTCACACAAAATAGAAACTTTGAGAAAGATATTCTGTATCTGTGCAGAAAATTAAAAAAAAAATACAGAAAGAGTTAATACAGACATCTTGTAGTAGGTACATTCTAGGCTGTCTCATCGCTAGTAAGCGATCTCTACCAGACAACCAACAGGAGGGGCAACATCGCCGTGCAAAACTGACTTGAGAATTTAAATTTTTTTTTTATAATTTTTAAAACTTTTTAAAACAAACTAATTTATAGTGAACTTTCCCGTCTGGATGTTAACATTGTATTTACGTATTATATTATAATGTTTGATGTTACTTCATTGTTCTGATTTCCATAGCACAAGTGCTTGAGCTACTTACTGTGGGATTGGCGCATTGTATACGTTGTTGTGGGTTCTTATTTTTCTTTCGACAATTTGTCTTTAAGAGATATAAACTTAGACATATTACATAACAACATCATCAGCCTATCGCAGTCCACTGCTGGACATAGGCTTCTCCAGTTGCTCGCCACATTTGGTAAACACCTGGAGCATTTACCCACAATCGCAACGCGGGCAGGTGGGTTGGCGATCGCAGGGCGTATTGCATTGTTATACTGCCACCAGTCGGTTGCCTGAGCCTCGTCTGTTATTCAGCAGGATACACCACGGGCAGGTGAGGTTGGCTTGGAGCGAAAAGATGATAGGCCGCTCCCTTACCGTCTTAGGTTATTACCTAAAATTATTATATCATCTTGGCAGGTCTTCTTAGATGAACTGTTATAGACTAAAATCTGGTCAGGAGTTTAATATTACCAGTTGAGTTATGAGGAAAACTATAATGCTGTTTAATAGCGAAATATAATCTGTGTTTTATTGGTTATGCGTACTGGGTACATAATTAATTGTGGGTATATTATTGGCTTGCAGTCGTACTATTAGGTAAAAGTACTTAAGATGTACCTACTATTATTGTTAATTGCATAATAAGATGTTCGTTAGATAAGACTCGGAGCCCGCTGCTTTTTCCGTATGAATATTGGCGATGTATGAATTATAATCTCTCTCCAGAACATTTCACTTCCTGTAACTGCAGGTTGTCTGAAAGAGATTGCTTAATAGCAATAAGACCGTCTAAATTGTACCAAAATATGTCTGTAATACCAACTCTGTAAGTAATTGTTTTTTGTACAGTAAAAAATCTAACGTTCTATTTATCTAAAATATCCATCAAAGACATAGACCTAATTTTTGATCTATACTTTACATCAGATCAATATTATGTGCTATATTTCTTTAAAGTTTCATTCAAATCCGTTCAGTCATTTTCACAGATCACATTTATCCAAACTTTGGCAACTAGATAATATTAGGTAAGGTAAGAAGTAGAGTTTGTCATGATTCCATAGAAGTAATACGTACGTGTACTTAGTACTTAATACTTCCATGTATGATTCATAATGCAAGTTAGGAGATACCTATAGGTGACCAAAAAGGGTAACTATCAAGTTTCTTTCCGGATCTTCTCGATAGAAGCCAGTTTTCGAATCCGATATGTCGTTTTAATTTGTTATCGATATTAGGTATGCTTCTTTTTTATAAAAAAGAAGCATAAAATCGATAACAAATTAAACTATTATACTTTAACTATATAAACTATATTAAACTTTAACTCTATTATAATAGAGTGGCATAATGGCTTCCCTGTGCCTAATGAAAAGCGAAATAGAAGCCCGAGTCGCTGCGACAACGGGCGAGGAACTGGCCAGTCAACTGTCAGTTGCCACCGCCAAGCCGACCCGTAGGTAAGATACTTCTCCACGCCCCGTTTAACGGATCCATGTCAAACGAAGTGCATGAATTAAGTTTATATGAATATATTTCTATTCTGCTTTTTATTTAATTATTCATTATGTTAGATCAGTTTATGCTAAATTAAATTACGATGTGACAATAACAATAACTTTATATTCATTGGAAAAATAAGCGATTATTAAAAAGTTCATAATCACAATAAAATAATTTAGAAACTCATAAAACTTGTGTATAATAAATTTCTTATATTAAAGCACAGTTTAGTAGTATATTATTTGAATTAGAATTGATTAAATTACTAATCTATTTATCGGAATCTTAAACTAGAATAACTTTATAAAAATTTGCCGATTTAATTCATAATTTTGTTACTTTGAATTGAAGTAATTAAATTAATGTTTAATATAATATTATGTGACATGTTAAGTATACTCGTAGTTGTAATTTAAAGTTGTAGCTGAAGCACAAATTGTGCAGAGCCAAATAGCCCAAAAAAAAAATTTTTAGTTTAGCACAAAATTTTAATTGACTGCACGCAAAAATGAAGCAATATCTCTCGCAAATCAAAACTGTGAACATTAAAACTTATAGTTACTTAACATAGAATTAAAAAATAAAACTCACCCTATATTTCTTTTACTGGACTGGATAAAAGAAAACTTTTTCACAGCCCGCTGCAAATCACAACACAGATCACACCAAATCCGAAATGACACTTCCCATAGACAAAAAAAAAGATTACACTTTTTTTTCGACAGAAAATCCGCAAATGCTGGCAGTGTGTACAGACAGTGTAGAGAGAATGTACGCGTGCGGACAATATAGCACGCTTATAACCTTTTCCAACTATAACCCACCGACACACTCCGACCTCTCACTTCTAACTACCTATTGCACATGGAAGCTCTTTGCTAACTGGTTTATAACAACCAGATTTCCTAGAGCTGTGATTTCTAAGCTTTCATTAAGGGTCACAGCTCAATTAATTCTGGTTGTTAACTGTGGGGGTACAATTTAATGAAGTTTCGGTAATTAGTCACAATAAAATACTCTTAGCAAGCTCGACTTGCGTAAAATACAATAGACCGAAGGTTGCCCATTGAGATGTCTTAGGAATTAGTGGTGAAGATATTTCGCAGCGGTAATTGATAGTTTGAGATACATCGAAGGTTTATAGAGCTGTTGTGTTCGAATGTGCCAATTGCTGTGTGAATCTGTGGATATATAGCATGTTTCGTTTTTTAATGTATGAAGTTACATGGTTACTATTTTTTTTATGGGTTTGCGCTTGGCCTCGATAGGCTATTATGGCTAAAAATTTTAATTGGTCCGTCTTTTAGCTTATTCAAAAATAAAAGACACATGTTTTTCCTTTTTTCATTTAAATAAAGAATAGCAAAGATACAAGGCATCAAAAGTTAGGAGTCTTTGACGTCACTCGCTCCCGTAAAAATGCCTCACCGAGTGACGTCACGCGTAATTTCACCGGGCTATAACTTTGTAATTTTCAGTCTAATTTACAAATAAAAAAATACGTGTCTTTTATTTTTTAATAAACTAAAGGTCGGACTAATTACTATTTTTAACCATAATAGCCTATTCAATTCACTTCGCTACAATGGGGAACTCTTCGAACAACTATCCCTATCCTCTCCTTTTCACTCCATTGTGTCATGCTCTTCAGTTTCATGTGTTTCCTTCTCCTTACAATCCTAGGTTTTTTCGGCGGGGCGTGAAGTGGCATCTCAGTGTGCCTTCAGGGTCCAGCACTACGAAGAGTCCAGCAATCTTCAATCTCTTGGCCGTTCATACTACGATAGTAGAGTAGAGGCAAAACACATCATACTCGTCCGGCGATAAAAAGGGGGCGCGGGAATCAAATCAAGTAATTCAGTCGCATGCTACTTAAAATGTAACATACTTAGTTCGTCCGTTCGCAAAATAAAAGACCTGTGAGTAAGTTTAAAATAATAGGACAATATCATACCTACTGTATATCCAAATCTTAGTAAGAATATTACTATCAAGACAGTTGATGTCTCATTATTTTTAAATTAAAAGCTCTCGTGACTGCTCGGTAATCAAACTCTAATCTAACAAGCACTATTACGAATACCAAAGGTCAGATTTTTGTTATGGACTAAGCACGAATAGCTTTAGACATTAGAGAAAACTTAGTAACCATCAGTCTGGTAAGAGAGGTAGGGCATAGCGAATCTTCGCTCGAATTGAGCCGCCCGTCCCGAGAAGGACCTCCGCCCTATAGAATACCGCAGCTAAATGACCTCCGGGTCGTGTTTCTACCGGTGAGTAGGGTTTCCGGAGCTCGTGGTGGATTAGGGTCGGGCCGGCATGGCGGTGGCAACTGACAGGTAACTGACTAGTTGCTTGGCCGTTGTCACAGCGACTAGGGCTTGTCTTAAGCTTTCCATAAGGCGCAGGGAAGCCATTATGTCGATCTAATATAAAAAAAATGGAAACTGCGGTATGGGGCATAGAATACTACCGAGGTACCTACCCCCTTTTTTTTAAGCCGAGGAAAATGCTTTTGCGTATTCCCGCCGCTCGGGGGAACGACGGGGAATGTGGGATTCACGCCGCTCTCAAAAAACGGAAGAGCGTCTCCTGCCCCTGCCCCAGGATGGTAGGAGGCAGGGAATACCCACTAAAAACCCCGGCCCCTCCGTCAACCACCTTTAGGGCGGTGTCACGGGGCCTGGAATGGTCTAGAACTGCCGCAATACCACTAGCGCCGCCTTAACTAAGCAGGCCCGACAAACCTCCCCTCTTAGGGGAACGACGGGAGCGGCACGTGAGGTAACTACCCCTGCTTTTTTTCCGGGAACGTATTGCTTTATGCAGAAAATACAGGGTTCCTAAGTCGTATCTATACAACACCGCTATATATCCCTATAGAATACCGCAGTCAAATGACCTCTGGGTCGTGTTTCTGCCGGTGAGTAGGGTTTCCGGAGCTCGTGGGGGGTTAGGGTTGGGCCGGCATGGCGGTGGCAACTGACAAGTAACTGACCAGTTACTTGCCCGTTGTCACAGCGACTTGGGCTTCTCTTTCGCTTTCCATCAGGCGTAGGGAAGCCATTATGTCGAGCCACTATAAAAAATATATATATATATATATATAGAAGCTTTTTACAAAAATCGTCAAACGTATTCAGAAAATACTTATAAAAAAACCATTGCGTGCCAATATCAATTATTACGGACAAACACATAATCGATACTATATCGATTACGATGGAAAAACAAGTTCTCGATTAGCGTAAACTTATCGGTTTAACGATTAGACATTCGAGAAAGTGAATTTGAAGATCGCTCTTTGCAAATTACTGTATATTTTTTAAAATATTTAATAATTCGTTGTAAAAGCTTGGGTTTACTTTCTAGTGAAATGGAGGTTGTAAAGGATGGTTAAATTGGTTGAAAAATTGATGTTATATAATACGGGGCTCGAGGTGCATCCTGCAGAATAAAAAACGAGGCTCTGGCAACCGACTGGTGGCGGTATAACCATCACGATTGAAGGCATAACTAAATATCACAGGCCGATGACGGTCAGCAGCGTCAGTGGAGCGAAGAGATTACGCCCTGCGATCGCCAACACGCCTGCCCAGCGTGGCGATTATGGGTAAAGCCTTCAGATTTTTGCCCAAAATAGCGACTGGAGAGGCCTATGTCCATCAGTGGACTACAATAGGCTGATGGTGATGGTTGTGTGGTGTGCAATAAAGTATATCTATGACAACAACTGTCAGAATATAAACCCACCCCCAGGGAGACATGTGGCTGTCTGTACTTGCTTCTTCATAAATTAATTGATTAATTAGTACAAGAAATATCTTCTTTCCTTACAATGTCAACAACTATTTATGAAACGTAATATTAGCATAGCATTGTGCTTGCGTTTACTTTCTCAGGAACAGTGTGTTAAGTTATCGATGTTAACATCTGGGAACACGGTAGTGCATCTACCAAGTTCTCAATTCTTACGAAACACCTATGTTATGGGTATCAGAACAACAGAGGTACCATAGATATATGTAGCATAGGGGGGGTGTCATTGGAAGTCTTGGCCCAACCAATTTAAAAACAAAAAGTATAAATGTGATGATAATATTCTAAACACTATCTTGAAAACAGCAACTACGAGAGTTTCATGCCGGTATCTTCTCGGTACGGCTGCTTTCCGAACCGGTGGTAATTTGTGGTTTTGACGATTTGTAGGTAAATGTATTTAAAAAAAAACCTAAACTAATAAAAAATATTTCGACTTCGACTTGGCCGTATTTCTTCTTTCATCTCTCGAGACACACGTTACGCCAGACGTAACGTTTGCCTACAAAGTGTAATGTCGCATTGAAACAATGCATAAAACAATACTTTGTAAGCCGCAAAGGTGTAAACAATGCAACGCGTCTCAAGTGAGCCGCAAAACTTAAAACATTTGGCATTACGAGAATATTGATTATGAAATACACACGCGTCGTTAAATTGTTTTAAAATAAATAAACTCAAGACATGCCACGCTGAGCGACACAACGCCCAAACTAGCTTGGGTTGTACTATAGGTACTAGACTACTAATTAGGGCCTCTTCAGTTGTTCGCCACCTTATACAAACATCTCTAGGAAATAAGAGGTACCTCACATAAGCCCTGCAAGGTCCCATAATCGCCACGCTGGACAGGCGGGTTCGCGATCGCAGGGCGTAGCTCCTCGCTCCGGTGACGCTGCTGCCCGTCATCGGTCTGTAGGTGAGGTTAGCTTGGTGCGAAAAGATGATACGCCGCTCCCGTACATCCCTTGGTGACCTTCAGTCCTCTGTATTAAAAATAACTACATATCTCTGAACCTAACAAATAGAATATTCTATACTTTATTGAACACTGTACCTACAGTTGACTTAAATCTAAAGACAATAGACATTTCATTTAATTCATGACTTCCAATAAATTTCACTATTACCAATCGTGGAACAAGTTAATTTCCACTTACGCATTGTGACATAATTGTATTTGACAATCTTAAATGTCAATACAATAATTAAAATTTTAAATTAAGCACTGTCTAACAAAAGTGTTAAGCAATGGTGTATCAAACTAATTTTATAAATAGTATATTTCCTCTCTGCGATCGCCAACCTGCCTGCTTCTGTTGCAGCACTCACCCTACGAGCTCCGGAAACCCTTCTCACCAGCAGAAACACGACCCGGAGGTCATTTGGCTGAGAGAAGGTGCGGTGCGGTATTCTATAGAGAAGAGGTCCTTTCCCGGACGGGCGGCTCATTTCGAGCGAAGATTCGCTATGCACTACCGCTCTTATGATATCAAGACCTCCTATAACTAATATCTCCTATAATATCGGAATACCTTGGTTGCTTAATGATATTCAGTCAATTGGCTAGGAAAATTCGTAAAGTCACGTCTTTGTAAAATCTTGCAAAGTATATCAATCATTTGTTTTGATAGCTACTTAAAAGGATATCATACCTAGAGTATATCTTCCTACATAGTGCGCGCGGCTAAGCTATGGAACTCTTTGCCAGGCTCCTTGTTCCCCGAGAGATATAATCTTCCGATGTTCAAGGCGAGAGTGAACCGGTTTTTTCTGGGTGAGCGCGTTCCATCGTAGACTACGATATCGCTTACCATCAGGCGAATCGCAGTCAAGCAAAATCATTTTAAATAAAAAAATATATATCAATTGATTTGACAATCAGAACCTAACAAATAGGTTTTTGTTGGGTAAGCGCTAGCTGGGGTCAAGCGCTACCCATTCCTTATATAAAAAAGACAACACATGATCCACTAACAAGTCCACGCGAACAAAGTCGCAGGCACCAGCTAGTCTATCACTAAATAAATAACCCAGAACATGCCACGCCAGGCAACACATCGCCATCAACTACGTCATAAAGGTGATACTTTTGATACTTAGTAATATTATGCATTCTGATGCAGTCTGCATATCTACCTACTTTCTAATACTCTTATGATCAAATCAAATAACATTTACATAAAAACATATAACTAAAGTTACCTCAAAAATGTATTAAACTATAGATTAGGCAATGAAGAGGTCAGTAAAAGGTTAACAGAATTTGTAAGATGGACGTCCTTTCAAAACAGTGTGAAGAATAGTCTTTTCTTTCAATCATTATTAAAATATTAACTGATCCGATGTATGTACTTAGTATCGCCATCATCATCATCATCAGCCCGTGTCAGTCCACTGCTGGACATAGGCCATGTTTCTTAACAATCTTTTTTGTCAAATCATCAATAGGTAATTTTACTACTTTGGAAATAATTAGAAAATAATTGTGTTAGATATTATCTAGTAAATATAGAACATTAGACATTAAAAGTAAAAAAAACAAAATTAAAGGAAACTTGTAAATAAAAAATACATAAATATCAAAATAAAAATACGACATCACTGCCCAAGGGCAAGGCGTAATTTTTATAATATACAAACCTTGTCCTCGTTATTGCTATAACGAATATTATATAAAATCCAGATTCATCCAATTTAATTTAATATTTACACTATTATTTTTTTAACAAAATGAAAACTAAAAGTTATGAAACAGTTCACGCATCTTTAACACTCATAATACTTACATACATTTTCACACTCATTACGAAGTACAAATAGTAATCTTCTAAGTGGCTTACTTAAGATTTAGATAATAATAAAAATAATACGCAAATGAGGGCATAATACTTGCGTCTTTTTAAAACAATTGCATATTATTTAGATACAGAGAGATATTAAAATAGGAATAATATACGATTTGCGCCATATTTCATTGAGATGTTACGAAACGGTTTTGAAGTGAATTTGCATATACCTACTATACCTACTCAGGGTATGAAATATGAATGGTTGTTTATGGCAGCTTTTTTTTATTTATAGTAGCTCAACATAATGGCTTCCCTTCGCCTGATGGAAAGCGAAAGAGAAGCCCAAGTCGCTGTGACAACGGGCAAGTAACTGGTCAGTCACCTGTCAATTGCCACCGCCATGCCGGCCCAACCCCAACCCCCCACAAGCTCCGGAAACCCTACTCACCGGCAGGAACACGACCCGGAGGTCATTTGGCTGCAGTATTCTATAGGGTGGAGGTCCTTCCCCGGACGGGCAGCTCAATTCGAGCGAAGATTCGCTATGCCCTACCTCTTTTAAAATTAATTAGCTTAATTGTATCGCTGAAGATGAATGTAAAATAGGTAGTATAATAGTATTACTTAGTAGTATTTTGTCTCTCTAAACACTGGACTTTAGCGAAATATCTGAGGTAAGTGCTCTACATGCGAGATAGAGTCCACATTAAAAAAAAATATTATTATGAGTAGAGACAGCTGAAGGTTTGACTGAAGGCTCTTGTCATAATCCACAGAAACGTCAACGATAATCCACAGAATACTAACTAGTGCCTAGTTTAGAGCAAACTTCTGTTCGGGACACTATTTCTAAGAAAATAAATAAATAATCCAAGATATGCTACCATTGGTCACACAGCGCCATCTAGTACTATACTAATCTGAGGCTTGTAATGTGGGTACTAGAAAACTGATGAGCTTACTTAGAAACACAGGCTCGGTGGCTCATTTGGTAGTGACCTCTGCCCTCTGAGCCAAGGGTCGTGGGTTCGATTCCCGCACAGTACAAACATTTGTGTTCATGAACATGTCTGTTTGTATTGGTCTGGGTGTTTTCTATGTATAATATGTATTTATTTACAAAAAAAAAGTATCCAAGTAAGTTTATCAGTTGTCTAGTACCCATAGTACAAGCTTCGGCTTAGTTTGGGGCTAGGTGGCGCTGTGTGGCCCAGCGTGGCATGTCTTGGGTTATTTATTTATTTATTTAAACTTTTTTTGTAGATAAATAATCATCATCATTATCGGCTTCTCGCAGTCCACTGCTGGACATAGGCTTTGTCAGGTGTTCGCCACTTTGGGCAAACACCTGGAGCTTATATCCCATCCTGGGTGGCGAGAAATGATTGATGATGAGAATCCATACTGATATTATAAATGGGAAAGTGTGTCTGTCCGTCTGTCTGTATGTTTTTCTTTCTTTCACGGCAAAACGGAGCGACGGATTGACGTGATTTTTTAAGTGGAGATAGTTGAAGGGATGGAGAGTAACATAGGCTACTTTTTGACCGTTTCTAACCCCCCCACTTTCCTAAAAAGGGGGGTGGGAGTTTGTATGGAGCATTTACCCCGAATTTAACGCGAGCGAAGCCGCGGGCAGAAGCTAGTTGTAAATAAATACGCCCAGACCAACACAAACAGACAAGTTCATAAACACAAATGTTAGTACTGTGCGGGAATTGAACCCACGACCCTTGGCAGAGAAGGCAGAGGTCACTACCAAACGAGCCATTAGGCCAGTCCAAATCATGTTGATCTTCTCGACTCATATGAGCCACCAGGCCGATCAAATAGGACAAAGTCATTTCATTAAGACTTCATCATCATCATCATCAGCCTATTGCAATCCACTGCTGGACATAGGCCTCTCCAGTTGTTCGCCACTTAGGGCCAACATCTGGAGGATATACCCATAATCGCCACGCTGGGCAGGCGGGTTGGCGATCGCAGGGCGTAGCTTCTTGCTCCGGTGACGCTGCTGCCCGTCATCGGTCTGTGGTATTTAGCTACGCCTTCAATTCTGATGGTTATACCGCCACCAGTCGGTTGGACTCAAGAAAACTTCATTACGTCAGAACATATTAAAAATGCAGATCTGCGTCTAGGAATTGTGCAACAGCCGGATAGAGTGTAAACGCATCCTAACCAGCCATAAAACTGACGTAACCGATTTACAAACAATGCTAATTAAATAGCCCCCATTTTGAATGAACCCGTGTTATTAAATGAAATAATGAGAGCAACACTTAATCTGTTATCTGTTACTTTTGCAGTTTTATACTGATGTATGTAGGTATATGTCGCAGTCATCTGGTTGAATCTCCTATTCAATTGAATGGCTATCGCGTTCATTGAATGACGACATTCAATTGAATGCCTAAAGGACAACTCGTCAAGTTATTGATTGAAATGTTCAACGTCTTGACTGAACGTCATTTTAGCATAGTCGTTGAATAGGTAAAATCCAACTTTAGTTTATAATTTTTCTTTAAAAGTATCCGGCGGCGGCGTATTTATAGGTAAATCCATGCTGTCACACTATTTTTATTACGAATAAGTCAGTTTATAGTAAATCTAATCCAAAAATATCAACAAGGGTGTGGGCGACAGGCGCAATGGGTTTGTCCTATTATGCCTGTCGACCTAACTTTTGGACCTCACGACCGTTTACCATCAGGTGGAGTGAGATCATACTGAAAGCTCTTCTTAATAAATAAAAATTAAAAAAATTACGTCACCGTTATTATATTAACTCAACTTACGAATATGTTGATATTGTTCCATTACTAGGACAACACGTTGTAATATGTGCATGATCTTCGACATAACATTACATTGTGTCGGCAAAACTGTTAACTGTCATGTTTGGTAACAGCACATCAGATGTTTATCACTGTTCAAACATTGGCAGACTTGCCTAACAAAATGTTAGCCTCAATAAATGTCACGTCAAGTCATATAATAACGTCACTTGCTTATTGAAATGGGTGTTTGGGTGAGAACCGAGTCTGAGAAACTGAGTGAAAAAATTAGCTTCAAGCGAAAGTCAAGTCAAGCTACAAACACGCGTTGATGTCTTTTTAACTACAAACAAAACCAAATCCACACAATTTTTTAGACTTACATTTATTTATTTACTAGCTGTGCCCTTGCGGCTTCGTCCGTTTTTAACACCTATTGTACCCTTTTAGCGGATGAATTTCGAAAAATCCCTTCTTAGCGGGCGGCTACGTCATAAATGTAACCTACATGCAAAATTTCGTTGCATTCCCTTCAGCGAATTCGGCTCTGCGTTGCTCGTTCAGTCAGGACATGTTCTTTTAAATATATGGATTTAATCTTTATTGCACAAGGAAAATACAAATGGCGGACATAATGCCGTTTGCATTCTTCAGTCAAGCATTGGGCGAGCCAGAAATTTATAATATAGTGCGGTAATAGGCATTCTAACAACTGCTATAATAGGGATGATGACTAAAAAATAATTTAATGTCCATCAGATAGATTAATGAAAAATATTGGATACGTATTTTTTATTTTGCCTCTTGTTCAAAAACTTACGAAGATACATTGATTCTAAATGTCACATGACGTCACGTTAGAGTACAAAATATACTCTAACGTGACGTAGTTAGCCCCCACTCCGTAACTTTAATGCGCTATATCTAAGTATTTTCTTGTTATTTCGACAAAACAAAAAATACGGGTCTTATATTTTTTTATTATCTAAGAGACGGACTAATTATTTTCTTCATTTTCATACCTTGTCATCATCCGTATTATATGTGTCACCGGAAAATAGCAAGAATCGTAAGTTGATCAACTTCCTAGGTAGTTGATTAACTTTCGGAATATACCATACGGTAGTTGAAATGTATTATTTAACGCAATGGATTTCAGTTAGTTGATCAATTTACGGTAGCCTGACAGTCATTTAATAATTTACGATTTTGACACAAGTAAAATCGTCCTCAAATGGGCCAATCGTTGGTCAATTTACTATTTAACGGTGCACTATTACCCGTAACTTAATACACTGTTCCCTGATTGGTTGCCGGGATAACGCCACGTGAGCCATTGAACCAATCAACGTTCACCTCACCTTCGTCGGATGATTTTACGGCAAGACCCCGTAAAATGATCAATTTACTAAAATACATACGTTAAATAATACATTTCAACTGCCGTTTATTATCTTCCGGTGATCAACTTACGATTCTTGCTATTTTCCGGTGACATATGCACCAATGTACAAGTAAGGCACATACATATATATTTGGTATAATAATATTTATTAATTCTATACTCTATACCCATGGATCATCATCAATAGTAAATTATGATGAATGTTGTCATCGAACAAACATCGAAGGTCAAGTAATAAAGTAATCATAAGTAATTGCTTAAAGCGCTTGAAGGTACTTGACCCTTATAAAACACTAAAGCTATACTATTGACAGACAGGATTTGACGGTCGTGGTGATGCAATGGATATTATATATATCATCATCATCCTATTGCAGTCCACTGCTGGACAAAGGCCTCTCCACTTGTTCGCCACTTAGGGCAAACATCTGGAGGATATACTCATAATCGCCACGCTGGGCAGGAGGGTTGACAATCGCCGGGCGTAGCTTCTCGCTCCGGTAAGACTGCTGCTCGTCATCGGTCTGTGGTATTTGTCTACGCCTTCGATGGTTATACCGCCACCAGTCGGTTGCCAGCGCCTCGTTTGCCGTTCGGCAGGATGCACCACGGGCAGGTAAGGTTGGCTTGGAGCGAAAAGATGATAGGCCACTCCCTTGCATCCCCATCCCTTATATATATAGAGCTTTAAGGCTAAACCACTGACGATCAGAGAGGTAGGGCATAGCGAATCTTCGCTCGAATTGAGCCGCCCGTCCGGGAGCAGCCAAATGACCGTCGGGTCGTATTTCTGCCAGTGAGTAGGGTTTCCGGAACTCGTGGGTGGTTAGGGTTGGGCCAGCATGGCGGTGGCAACTGACAGGTAATTGGCCATTTACGTGTCTGTTTGTCACAGCGACTTGGTCTTCTCTTTCGCTTTCCATCAGGCGTAGAGAAGCCATTATGTCGAACTACTATATAAAAAAGATCTGAAGGTTCTGAGTTCGATTCCTTGTTGTGAACCAATAATAAGTAAAGCCTTCAGGTGTTTTCCTAAAGTGGCGAACAGCTGGAGAGGCCCATGTCCAGCAGTGGACTGCGATAGGCTTATGATGAGCTCAAGAATCGTCTCCAGGTCAGTTTGAAATATCAAAAATGGATTCCTTCCTGTACTTTCTTCCCAAGCTAAATGCTTGCGTGAAATAGTAAAATGACATAATTTTATCAAATTAATCATTAATATAACTAATGTATCGATGCTGAATTAATAAAAGCACATTATAATTAGCAGATGTGTTTTTTCCTCCTCGTGATATAACACTTAGAAGAACCTTAGACATAACAGGTTAATTATATTTCGTCAGCGTTTCTCAAAGTGGGGTATAATCGAGTAAACGACAAAAGGACGATTTTAGTGAGTATTAACTGCCTCCCTTACATCTTAAGGCAGGGTCTTCTTTCT